>JAIFZK010000130.1:1937500-2102500 GCA_027481765.1 Tenualosa thibaudeaui | reverse complement strand
AGCCAATTTGAGACAAACAAATAAGGATGGACATGAAAATGCCAAGTCCACCCACCTATGAGATGACAGCAATTACTGTGAATCAGTCATTCCACACATACATTACAATCACTGGGTCCCACGCATATGTTTGACAGCTTATTCATTTTTCCCATTTGCAGTCCTGTATCGGAGTCAGAGTATTTGTGCCAGTGTCTGGGGCAGTGAAAGAACCCAGAGATAATAAACCAGACTGGTGAAGATCATTGCCATTTAATCATTATGTTAATCATGAGTAAAGAGAAGTGCTGTGTGTCTGTGTTGTGTTCTGTCCTTCGGTCCTTACAGACAGGCCAGATTGAGCGGCACTGGGAGGCTTAGAGAGGTGCAGTGTGTGTGCAGTGTGTATGCAGCGTGTGTGCTGTGTGTGTGCAGTGTGTGTGCAGTGTGTGTGCAGTGTGTGTGCAGTGTGTATGCAGTGTGTGTGCAGTGTGTATGCAGTGTGTGTGCAGTGTGTGTGCAGTGTGTGTGCAGTGTGTGTGCAGTGTGTGTGTAGGGTGACGACATAAGCCATAGTACTGCAGCACTATCCACTTCACCCTTCAGCACTCTCTGCACACCCTTTGCTTGATTTCTCCTCAGAGTCTGTCTCTCTCTCTCTCTCTCTCTCTCTCTCTCTGTCTCTCTCTCTCTCTCTCTCTCTCTCTCTCTCTCTCTCTCTCTCTCTCTCTCTCTCTCTCTCTCTGTCTCTCTCTCTGTCTCTCTCTCTCTCTCTCTCTCTCTCTCTCTCTCTCTCTCTCTCTCTCTCTCTCTCTCTCTCTCTCTCTCTCTCTCTCTCTCTGTGTCTCTCTCTCTCTCCCTCTCTCTCTCTGTCTCATCTGTGCTCTTTCTCTTGCTCTCCAGCTCTGTTCCTTTCTCCTCAGCACTGTCTTTCTCTTTCTATCTTTGTCTCTTCTCTATCCTGTCATCCCTTCTTTTCTTCTTGTCATCCAACTTCCTCCCCTTTTCTCTTCCTTCACTCCAGTTGACCTCTCCACCATCCCCCCTCGTTCACTCTTTTCTTTGCTTCTCTTCTTCACTCTCTCCTTCTTAGTCCTTCTCTCCCCTTTCCTCTCCCTTTTCTTCTTGTTCATTTCCTCTCCTATCCTCTCTTCCTCCCTTCCTCTCCTATCCCCTCTTCATCACTTGCTCTATTTTTCTCTCTGGCTTGTCTCTCTCCCTTCCTCTCTTCTCTCCTCCCCTCAGCACACCTGAGTTGTTACACAACAGAGTCTGAGAGAGAGGGCAAAAGACAGAAAGAAAGAGAGAAAGAAGGGGAGGGGGGGGGTCAATATGTCAGCGTGCTGAGGGAATGTGATAGACGACAGAGATGACATAACTCCCCCAGGAAGCTGGATGGAGGGAAGGGATTGTCCTTTATAAATGACAAAAGAGAGAGAGGAACACAAGTAGAAACAAACTGTCTGTGTGTGTGTGTGTGTGTGTGTGTATGAGAGAGAGAGAGTGTTTATATGTGTACATGTGTTCACCCAAGAAAGAGAGAGTGCACTGAGCTTTGGCCAGTCTGCCACAATTAGAGTTTCCCCAGAGTTAAATAAGATTATTTGCACCAATAGTCCAGAACAATCCCTTTTCTTTTGACACCACAGTGGTCTGTTTGTGTGTGTGTGTGTGTATGTGTGTGTGTGTGTTTGTGTGTGTATGTGGTAGGGCTGGGCAGTCAATCGTAAAATTAATTGAACCGACAAACGTAGCTGTTAATGGACAATGATCAAGCACTATTAATTGTTGTTTGTTATTACTGTTATTATTTGTTTTGTAAACTTTCTTCTTTTAAACATCTTCATATTGTGTGCATTCCACTGTGTGTGTCTATGCACTGTTCCTTGAAAGAACACTACCACATGTATTGTTGTGTGATTCTGCCCAGTACAGTCATTTGAAGATGATTTTGATTTAAAGTTCTATCACCCAGCTCTAATCGTGATAAAGATTTATGTCGGTCAATATGGAAAAATATATAATAATCAAATGTTATACCATATCACCTGACCCTCGTGTGTAGTTAATACAATCCACTCCACTTCTATGTTCTTCTAGAATGATCTAGTATGTTGGCTGTATAGATGGGTTGTAGATTAACATGCAATGGTCATGTTAGCCCTTCCTAATGATTATCATCTATCCAAAGGCCTTTGGATTATTTCCCTTTACCTTTTTTATGCATTCAGATGACTGCATTTCCAACTCATTTGCTGAAACTTTTACATCTGCATGGGCACACACACACACACACACACACACACACACACACACACACACACAAACACTATTTCTTTCTCTCTCTCTCTTTCTTTCTCTCACACACACACACACACACACACACACACACACACACTGAGAGTGAGAAGGAGAGAGACAGCTATGGCAAGGCTGTCATCATACTTAAAAACATGTATAGCTGGAGGCACATGTGTGCGTGCGCCCACACACACACACAAACACACACACACACACTTGCGCTCACACTGCAAACTAATGTTTCTCAAGCCATTTTTTGACAATTGCTTTGCATGTTAAGGATATTGTTGGCCCTAGGCTGTGGTTGGATAAACGTGTAAAGCATGGGTCCACTTCAGGCTATGACAGTCCATTGCATGTGTGTGTGAGTGTATGTGTGTGCCCTCAAGCTCAGATGCTCATTTGTTCCCAATGAAGTGAGAGACTTATCAGACACACACACACACACACACACACACACACACACACACAAACAAACACATGCAGAGCAAGAGGGCAAGACTGCGACTCACAGACACAGGCTGATGGGACCCTTCAGCGACATAGAGACTTGTTGTCTGTGTAGAGTCCATCTGTAAAGTGTCAAACTTAGTGACATGGAAAACACAAAATGCACACACACACACACACACACACATTAAGACATAAACCCATACAGACAATAAAACTGACATTGACAGGAGATGACAGCTCACATCACACAACACACACAGGGTTTTGTTCTGCTGATAATCAGAGCTAGTAGGCATGGCATCTCCTAGTGTTAAAGTTCATCAACATTAATATAATATAATATAATATAATATAATATAATATAATATAATATAATATAATATAATATAATATAATATAATATAATATAATAATCAGAATAGGTCATCCTGTTATTTCTACATATATCCTCTAATTGATTTTATGCTATGTTAAGAATAGTGCTTTGACCTGTATTATGAATAATACTGAACTTCAAATCAAACATAAATTCAATATTAAGAACAAAAGAACAAAACAAAATTTACCTTGATGAAATGGACCCTTATTTCTCTCTCTTTCTCTCTCTCTCTCTCTCTCTCTCTCTCTCTCTCTCTCACACACACACACACACACACACACACACAATACACACATAAAAGCTTGATTGTGTCGTTTATCTTTTTTTTTTTGTGGTGCATGCCCTCCCACCTCCTCTCCTGTGACCTGTCATAGTGTGTTGTTGTGAGGGCACAGTCTCCCCCCTCAGGAGTCCCGATATAGCAGCAGCCCACCGGACGCTAATGATGATGCCTTAAATGATTTTGTCCTTGGAAAGGATGTCATGGCTGCCTCCATTTCCCTTGCTTGCTCTCTTACTCCCTTCTGTTCTTTTTCTTTCACCATCTCTCTTTCTCTCTCTCTCTCTCTCTCTCTCTACATATCTCTCTTTCACTCTCTTTCTCCCTTCCGCCCTTTCGTAAAAAATAGAAGTACTTCATCCTCGCTGGACCTTGACTTTCTCTCTCTCTCTGTCTGCTTCTCTCTTTCACTCTATCTCTCTCACTACTTGTCTCTCTCTCTGTCTCTCTCTCTGTCTGCTTCTCTCTTTCACTCTCTATCTCTCTTACTACTTCTGTCTATCTCTCTCTCTGTCTACTTCCCTTTCTCGGTCTGTTTCTCTCACTCTCTTTATTCCCACTCATCTGTTTTTCATGGCTTGGTTTACACAATATTTTATGTTTGGTTGTGGATGAAACATCATTGCATTTGCATTTGTTGTCTGGACATGCCAGTGTGATTTGTGTGCCTGTATGTGTGCTTATGCTCTGTGAGAGATTTTTCAAAACAGAAATTGATGACTTTCATTATGAGAAAAGCTGCAGCTTGTTTCCCAGTGTGTCTGTCCTAACTTAACTTAACAATTCTCTTCCTATTCTGCACTGGTATCAGTAGACTTGTTTCAGAGAAGTTGGCACAAAGACATGAATCTAGCCAAGGGTTGGTTTGGTTTGTGATGCGCAACTGAAGAGTTTGGGTTCAAAACTCTATAAATTCATTTTTAAAATTTCAGTAATTATTGATCAAACCTCAATTATGTTGATTTTATTTTGGTAAAAATAAATCTAGTTCTAATGCTAGTACTAATCACTGATATCTGAAACACAAAATGTAAAAAAAAATCTGTAAATTCATTAAAATGGTGGATATAGCATTTTTGAATCAAACTCTTCAGCTGCTTGTCAGATCAAGAGAAAAAATATATGAGGTCCTCATAGGCTCTTCTAGTTCCACCTGAAGGACTGTGTGAGCAATGGAAGCTGATGAATGTTGTGAGTCTGTGAGAAACTTTAAAAGATCTGTGATAGCAGGACACTGCCCAGACAGTGGGGAGACACAAGGACATTGTGTAACAGTGTGATGCAAAAGCTGCAATTAGATATTCATTATCTCGCTGTGGTGAACTATAGTTACAATTACCTGCATTATAAATAGACTAGCTGCCCACAAGGACCCAGGTTCGAATCCAGCTTGCAGTCATTTCCCAATCCTGCTCCCTCTCTCTCTCTCTCTATCTCACACACACACTTGGTTCCTGTCTATCTCCTATCTTAATAAAGGCAAAAATAAAATATATAATTCATCAAAACATTTAACTTTTACTGGAGCAGCAGTAAGGGGGCTTGGGGGGCAGTCTGTCACCTTACTCACCATTAGTCCATGTCTATAGGGAAGAGGTAGCCTGGTTCTCACACATGCTGATCTGCTATGCAGCTCAGTCTAGTCATTAGGCCTATCTCTACTTCATCCTGTTTGCCTGAGGTAGGGAACTAATCAAAAACTGGCTTTTACCCCAATACCTTGGGGGCAGGTTTAACATGTTTTGCCTTACATTGTGATGCATCCCACTCTCTGTTCCCTGCAATCATTGGTCTGATTGGTTGTAGGCATATCTAATGCCTGCAGAGGCATTTTGATCTAAGTCTTTGATCTAAGACTTGAAATTGGCCAAACTGAACTGCTTAGCAGTACTGTGAAAACCAGGCAAGGGAAGAGGGGCATTAGCTATGAAACTAAACTGCACAGCAGCACTGTGATGATAGAGCACTTGAGAGAGCCAGGAGTGAGGGTGTGGGGTATACGGGACAGTTGACGTCCTTTTGCGGTGAATTCACTGAAATATTTTTATATCAATAAACTTTATTGTGTTTTGGTTTGGTTTGGTTTTTACTTGATGGCAAACTAAATTGCCGTTTGAGAGAGATTACTTGCAAATTATTATTAAAACAACACAGTTTTGTATATATCTGAAAATCTGAACTTTTCAGTTGTTACAAATATGCCTGTTTAGAATGCACACATGTGTCCCAAAAGAGAGAGGGGGTGTTTGGGTGGCTGGGGGTGGCCTTTTTTGTATGAATGGTTGAATGACAAAATTGGGGGTAATTTTCCTTTCAGGCAGCAGAGGTGAAATTGTAAAATTGCAGTGTGTGTATGTATGTTTTTTTATATGTGTGTGTGTGTGTGTGTGTGTGTGTGTTGGTGAATGTATACTGTATGTGTGTATGTACATGTGGGTTTGCATTAAGAGTGTGTGTGAGTGTAGAAGGCAAGAAAGCATGAGAGAGGGCAAGAGCGAGGGAGAGAGAGAATAAAAGCAGAAAGTGCTCCAAACGGGATTTGTGTGTGTGTGCCCAACTGTGACCACACTGACTTGTGATTTTCTCCAATCAGCCAATCATAGTTCAGTATGTTTTTGATTTGGCTCGACCCTTTTACCCATCCTCCCCAGTCACCCTCTCTCTCCACTTCACCTCCTGATAGACCCCAGAAAACCACAATGTCAGGGATTAGCCAGTCAGAAGCCTGCTCAGTCTATATACTCCTGATTGTATGTTGCTGTCTGTGCTTGTGTGTGTGTCTGTGCTTGTGTGTGTGTGTGTGTGTGTGTGTGTGTGTGTGTGTGTGTGTGTGTGTGTGTTTGGGTTTGTGTGTGTGTGTGTGTGTGTGTGTGTGTGTCTGTGTGTGTGTGTGTGTGTGTGTGTGTGTGTGTGTGTGTGTGTGTGTGTGTGCCCATTTATCATGATCACATTATGTTATTTTTTGGATCCTCTGGTGTGTCCCCAAAGGATACTTTGTCCATTGCAGCTGACTTGTCTTATTTTGGTAATACACACAAATGTGTGTCCTTGTAGAGCATGTGAGGATGAGAGGGGCTTTATGATGTGTAAGTGTAGGAGCAAACATGAGGCAGCACTGGACTGTGGAAATATTATGCTATATTATGTGAAAGACATAGAAGTGTTCATAGAAGCATCATTTTCTTCAGATAGTGTTCAGGCAGCACTGGACTTTGGAAATATTATGCACCGATATGTGCTACATCTAGATTATTCTTGTGGCTGTGAGTATTAGTTTCTCAAGTAAAACATAACAGGCTTTTTGTGAACATTTGGATGCTGCGTTTCAAAGTATTACTCATTCCAGATACACTAATAAAATGTGTGTCTGTCTTTGTGTGTGTGTGTGTGTGTGAGAGAGAGAGAGAGAGAGAGTCTGTGTCTGTGTAATTATTTAACACAGAGAGCATAGTGCAATGCAAATTTTACTACTGCTGAAAATTCTATGGAAAATATCTAATCGCAGTTTTTCTGACATTGTGATTTCATTTTGATTTGCAGTGCAGTGTTTCTGCCGACATTCAGTTTGATATTCACTGTAATTTGCCCTTGTCTTACACACAACCAGTACTATTTTTTGCCTTTATTATGTCAGCCCAGTGAAAAGGGACAGGTTATCACTTCTGGCAAAGTCTAAATACTCACAAATATTCAGACACTATAGCTGCACAAAACAAATAAACATTTGGGATTTTCTACTACTTTCTGACTGCTTCAAATTGTGAATTAAAAATGTATCAATCTTTTTTATCTTTTGCTATATAGTGAGTGACAACATGATGATCATAATGACTGACTGAGTGTTCCATGTGTTTTTACCAGTACATGGCCAGTGCACTGAAGATGTTAAGGAGTTAAGGATTTTCAGTAGAACATCACTGTATTGAAGCAGCATATTCAGTTTTGTGAAGCACAGTAGGCATAAGTATTTGTAACTAAAGCTTCATTTCGTAGTTACAATTGTTTACCAATGTAACATCTAATGGGCTCTCTGCACGGAAGGACTTTCGTTCAGGATGGTCTCTTTTCCGGTGAACGTCTATTTTGTGAAGTATGGTAGGCTAGACTGATATTAGGCATAAGTTGTATGTAAGTTGCATTAGTTGTATAGAGTATACTAGTTTACTATCCAAAGTAAGCCTAACTAATAAGCTCTCTGTGTTCCTTGCCAGTAATTTTGTATTTCAGGGTTCGTTTCATAGCCTCATTTCAGTTGTTTACCAACGTAAAAAGCTAATTATCGGAAATAGTTGACCATCCTGGCACTACCCTGTGCTCATGGGGAATTACTGGAAACGGTCGGGCATTCTTAAGTGGCTCCACGCATATGGGTGATTTGTCTGAGCAGAATTAAAACCAGTCAGGGTGCGGCCTGTCATGCAAGGTCAGATCGTCAGGAGGGGTGACATGAGGTTGTGTTGTAGAGCTAACACGCACAAGCAGGAGGGTTCCCCGTTGGCAAGAACACGGAGGGGGATGATTGGGTCAGAGAGAAAAGGGCCAAGATTAAAGCAGTCTTCTAAGGAGCTTTTTTGTTCCCTCAGTTCTTCAAGCAACACCACACTGCTCAAGAAAGAAAAAAAAGAAACCAATCAAACTGGCACTGGCTGTGGTTTGTGTGTTTGTGTGTGTTTATATATATGTGTTTGTGTGTGTGTGTGTGTGTGTGTATATGTTTGTGTGTGTGTGTGTGTGGTTGTGTGCGCGCGCGCGTGTATGTGTGTGTATATATATGTTTGTGTGTGTTTGTGTGTGTATATGTTTGTGTGTGTGTGTGTGCGTGCGCACGTGTGTGTGTGTATATGTGTGTGTGTGTGTGTGTGTGTGTGTGTATAAATGTGTGTGTGTGCATCTGTACTCCCATGGGCTGTAGAGAAAAGAGAGAAAGCTAATAGAGAATAAAAAAGGCCGCTGATGGCTCCAAAGCCAGCAGCATCTTTCCCCTCCACTCTCCCACAGTTTACTCTATCCCGCGGACTCCAGATTGCCAGATTAAGATGCACACCGTCGGCCCCCAGACAGCACCCAAGCTGTCACTTCATCTGCTGTCACTGAGTGCTCGCCTCGCACCCGCTTTCAACTCACAGGCAGACCAGTCACATCGAACCAATCAGATGAGCGGCTGCAAGAAAGCCTCTGTGATTGACATGCGGCTGTGTCAATCAGCAAACGTGACACTGATGTAAGTGTGCAATGAAGGCGGGCCCAGAGCGTTGTTTGGGATCAGGTGGGCTGGGATCCTACTCCCTAGGCAGGTTTGGACGAGTTTTGTGGTCCCCTGCTGAGGATGTTATTGGAAAAGATAGAGGCCAAATCGTGGATTTGCACAGGCTAGCCTGACGGTAGGGCGTGACCGGTGAGCATTAGGGTGAGATGTGAAGGTGGGCAGACGTGGCAAAGAACAGGGCGAACTGACCTGCAGGAAGGAGGAATGTACTTGGAGAACGAGAGAATGAGAGAGAAAGAGTCGTGTTTTTGGCAGAAAATATTTTAGCCAAGGTGGCACCTACCTGAGGACAGGGTGGGGCAGGGTGTATACATGTGTGTGTGTGTGTGTGTGTGTGTCTCTGTGTGTGTGTGTGTGTGTGTGTGTATATATATATATATGGAAAGATGGAAAAGGACAGATATATACTCAGATAGAGTGTAAGAGTTCTGTTTGTATGAATGCGCCCTCACATGGAAATATACAGAAGTGTAATTAATCTTTAGGTATAATGTGAGTGTAACATTCTTGCCAGTGAAGCTGTTGTGAATTGTACTGAGAGAGAGAGGTACTTCAAGAGGAAATAAAAGGAAGAAGCAAGAATGAGTGAGCCAGACAGAAAGCTTCCAGGGAACAGTTGGAGAAATGTGTCTTTGAAATAAGAGATGAAAGAAGATGAAACCAAGCATGTAAAGAGACTTGAGAGATTGAAAGTGAGAAGAGAGCAGCACTGATGATGAACACTAAAGATGAGCTGCTCACAACATCGACACAGGGTTGAGACGGCAGTGAGACAACATGGGAGGCCACAATTACTGACTGCAAAGTGTGTGAGACTTAAAAACAGCAAACAAAAGCTAAAGAAAAGGAAGAGAGAGAGAGGAAGAGAGAGAGAGAGAGGAAGAAAGAGAGAGAGAGAGAGGAGACAGACTGTGCAGAGGCCATAGGGAGCGGAGAGAAGCGTGATAAGAGCAGACAGCAGAGGCAGACACTCACTAAAATACAACACCTGCAAACTGAGGCCCCCTCACCATGATCAAAGGCCAGCCAGCAGTATAAGTACACACACACACACACACACACACACACACACGCTCAAACAAGAACATTTACTCATCAGAATCACCTTGACCCGGTCCTGTATGCCTTTGTGTGTTTTTGTCTGTGTGTGTGTGAGTGTGTGTGTGTGTGTGTGTGTGTGTGTGTGTTCATATAGGATGTGTGTGTGTGTGTGTGTGTGTGTGTGTATGTGGTGTTTGTAGCAGCTGACGTGTTTCCAGTTGTAGAAAGGAAAGCAGAACAACAATGTGGAGGAGAGGAGGGAGGAGAGAGAGAGGGATGGGGTGAGAGGGAGGAGAGAGAGAGGGATGGTGTGTGTGAGGGTGGAGAAGAAAGAGAGAGGGATGGTGTGTGTGAGGGAGGAGAGAGAGAGGGATGGTGTGTATGAGGGTGGAGAAGAGAGGCAGCATGAAATAGAACAGCAGAGTGCAGACAAGAGGAAAAGATGCTGAATATAGCACAAAGACATGAGCCATTTAAGCCTGCCACCACCGCAACACACACACACACACACACACACACACACACACACACACACACACACCCCTACACATCCACATATACACACAGACACACATGCACATACATACATGGACATACATACACACACACACACACTGACACACATGCACACACACAACAGCTCACCCAAGACAAATGACACTTCAGATTAGGAAGACAGAGAGGGAGACAGAGAGAGGACAAGAGGGACAAGCTATGGATGAGACAAAGGTAAAGAGAAAGAGAGAGAGAGAGAGAGAGAGAGAGGGGGGCCATGGGCAGAAGACAGTTAGCTGAAACTTACATTTAAGTAGGGGGGTTGGGTGGGTTGTCAAACAATAAAAGCCATGAATGGATGAATGGATGGGCAGATGATGGCTGAATGAGAAGCCAAAAAGAAAGATGAATGCAGGATGCAAATGTAATCAGTGAAATGTCGTACACACAGACAGATCTCAGCTGGCTCCCATGCAGAGAGAACAGAGCCTGCATCACTTTACAGTAAGAAATGCTGCACTAGCAAAAAGGAGGGAGAAAGAGAGCAGCGAGACAAATGGAGAAATGAAGAGTGAAAGAGAAAAAGAAAGAAGAGGAGAGAAATGGGGAAAGAGAAAAAAGGAAAGAGGGAGAGAGAGAAAGAGAGAGAGAGGCTCCATGTGTGAGAAGAATCATCTGTGCATCTGTGGATGTGTTCCTGCCAGTAGCTTCTTACAAACTTGTGTGTGTGTGTGTGTGTGTTTGTGTGTGTGTGAGTGTGTGTTTGTGTGTGTGTTTGTGTAACAACATTACAACATTAGCCGACCACAGAGCATTGTGCCCTTAGCAGTCAGAAATGATTCTTTGAAGGCCTTGAGAAAAGGCCAACACTCAGCACTCTCTCCAATATGTGCCACACTAGGGGGGCTCTGGCCTCTACTACCCACCGTGTGTGTGTGTGTGTGTGTGTGTGTGTGTGTGTGTGTACATGCATGTGTAGTTGAGAAGGAGAAGCTGTGTGTTTGCTTGTCACACAGAATGTGTGATTGTGTTTGTGTCTGTGTGTATGTGTATGAATATGCACATGAGGATGAGAGAGAGAGGGTCTGATTTTGTTTGTCACACAGAATGTGTGTGTGTGTGTGTGTGTGTGTGTGTGTGTGTGTGTGTGTGACAGTGAGAGACAAAGTGAGAAAGAGCAAGAGTGTGACAGCACACCAGACTAGAGCTGACAGTTTGGTCTAAATATTTAGATAATTACTGACATGCTCAGAGACCTCTATGGAGATTGTGTCTTGAGGTAATGGATTTGTATGCGTGTGTGTGTGTGTGTTCTTGCGTGTGTTTGGTTGTATTTACAACAACCAAATGTATTGTAGCTGGGATGTTCCTACGTTGTTATGTGTATCTGCTGAGTTGTTATGTGTTTACATTAACGAAATTAAAAGTGTTCTTGTTCTTCTTTCCCGTTCTCTTCTCCTCCCTCCCTCCCTCTCTCTCTCCCTCTTCTTCCCCAGGTGTGCTTTGTCAACCTTGATCGCCATAACGCTGATCGGCATGATGACAGCTGTATCAAGGTGCGTGGGATTTCTCCTCCTTAATTTCTCAGTGCCTCTCGTAAACAACGCATGGGTTTCCATAGTTACATGATAATTGGGGCATGAGAACTGTGTGTGTGTGTGGATTATGTGGAATATTTTTTTATGTGTGTCTTTTGTGTTGACAAAATCACACCCAGTCAAGGATTTCCCACCTAACCAATGCACTTGGGGATTGTAGTTTTTATTTCAGCACTCCGATGCCGTGTTTTAGCAGGAAATATAGTACATGATAAAGGGTAAATTTTTGGAGAACACCCTCTGTAGAGGCAGTGAGCTCACCTTTTAGTTAAAAAAAAGTTGCTGACGAAGATCATAATTATTGTATTTATTGAAATCATTGTTTTTTTGTAGAGCCCTTAAACTCCCGCAAAACTCATTTTCACTTGTCATCTCTCTCTCTCTCTCTTGCTCTCTCTGTCTTCTCTGTAGAAGTTGGCATCTGTCTCTCCTGAGTTGCCGAGGCTGATAGAGTCTCTGGGAGTTCGGCAGCCCAAAGAAAATGAGATCCTTCTGCTGAGCGGCCTACAGCCCCCTGAACCCTGTCCTTCGGAACACACCCAGGCACAGGTGAGCCTCCACCCACTCATCTTTTGTCTTCCTGAGCACACCCAGTCACAGGTGAACCCCCACCCGCTCAGACACCACTCAGCTCCCGTCCTTCTGAACACAACCAAGCACAGGTTCACTCAGCGGCTGTCCTCTCCACTCCTGTCCTCTGGAACATACCTGAGCACAGGTGAACCCAGTTCCTTTCTAAGCGCAGGTTGGTTCTCAGATAACTCCACCCCCATCCAATCCCTGTGTGTCCGAACAGAGGATTAGGCTTGCCTTTATTTACTCCAGCATATGCCCTTTATGGAAGTGCTCTGAGCTCCCATGAATCCGGTGCATACACGCTGCGCTTCTGAACATCCCCAAGCCTTCACTCAACCCTGGGAAGCACAGGTCAGATCCACATCAGTATGCACACACTCGTCCATAGAAGCAGGTCCATAGAAATGCAAAGCAGCAGTAACCTTTGACCCTTAACCTATCACCTTCAACCTTTCACCTTCAGGGAAAAAATCCATCTCTGACCTTTGATCTTTAACCTTAGAAATGTGGTTAAGAGATTCACTAATTACTTACATATATGAATATGATATGAAAATGAAACAGGACTGATTTAGACTTTTTTTCAAGGACTGGAAATCACTGCTCAAGTCTGGTATTCTGACATCTGCTGTTTGTTTGTTCCTTGGTCTATACATTTACATTTACATATGTGTGTACGTGTGTATATATCTGTGAGTCTATGTGTCTATATCGTTTATTTTTTCTGTGTATTTTTGTTTGTTTGTTAATCGGTATCTATGGCTTTGTCTGTGTGTGTGTGTGTGTGTGTTTGTATTCTGGTGTCTGTGCAAATGTACATGTGTATTTGTGTTTGTGTGTGCATTTGTGTGTCTGTGTGTTTGTATGTGTGTGTGTGTGTGCACGTCCACATCTCAGAGTCATCGGGCGGCAGATGTGTGTTTGGTCCAGTGTGCGAAGGGGCGTCGCCTGACCCAGCCAGGCAGCATCATCTTCGAGATAAACAAGTTTCTGATTGGCCTGCAGTCTGGCCAGGATAGGCACCGTCTCGGCCGATTGGCCAACCAGCGCATCGCCGATGATGACACCAACCGCTCTGTGTCCTCTATTGAGGAAGACTTCCTCACAGCGTCCGAGCACCTGGGAGAGGACAGTGAGGAAGACCTATTCAGAAATGGTGATTCACACAAACACTCACACACACTGACACACACATACATACACACATACACACACACACACACACACACGCACACACACAGATTTACACATATTTGTACAGATATAGATACAGAGTATAGATATGTACTGTACATGCCACGTATTACTGTCACCTTGACATTAACCTTGACCTTGGCTGTGTATGTGTGTGAGTGTGTGTGTGTGTGTGTGTGTGTGTGTGTGTGTGTGTGTGTGTGTGTGTGTGTGTGTGTGTGTATGTATGTGTGTGTGAGTGTGTATGTGTGTGTGTGGTAACAAATAGCAGTAAAAATGGATCTTTCCACATATGGAACATCATGTAAAGTTAATAGTAAGACTATATATTTACATTTTCAGTTCATATCATGCCATTCTTCTTTACAGTCTAACCGTAGTACACATTCATAGTGGCTCACACAGTAAATAATGCATCAGAGCACAATGGTCTTTTTGTAGAGCAATGCAATTCAATTGATACTATGTAAACACATAGGATGCTTTCTACCATTCAGGACCAGTAAATGGGCTGAATTTATATAGTGCTTTTCTACTCCTTTAAATAATTGTATTAACATCACAACAATTATGCTCATGGCTTTTAAGTTCAAACAAAGAATCTACTCATAAAGTGTGAACACAGAATACTTCCCGTAGAAATGTTTCCATCCACAACCATCAGTGCATGGAGGTGGTGTTGGGTGCTGTTGCTGAAGAGACAGCAAAGCACACTTAATAATATGGTCACACTGTAAGCAGTTATGCAAAGCCATGAAGTCCTGTGACACATTAAGGGGTATGAGGAGATGAGGAGGGCTGTGCTGTGCTGTGCTCTGCTGTGCTGTGCTGCGATCTCAGACAGGTATTTATATCAGCACATTGTCTGTCTGATGAGCAGGAACACCAGCCTGAGCCAACATCGCAGTCTGGCAGTGTCCCAGACAGGGATTAAGGCCACTCGCCACCACAGAGGCTTCAGCTTCCCCCATAGTCTCTCTCTCTCTCTCTTTTCTTTTTAACCTCCTCACTTTCTGTTTCTTTTTTCTCTCTCTCTTTCATTCTTTTTCTCTCTCTCTACCTCTCTCTCTCTTTACTTTTTCTCTTTTTCCTGTTCTGTTTCTTTTTATTTCACTCTTTCTTTCTTTTCTCTCTCTCCTTCCTTCTATCTCTCTCTATCTCTCTATCTCTTTTCCTCTCTCTGCCCCTCCCTCCCTCTTTCTCTGTCCTAGTGCACTCTAGTAGAAGATGACAAAAGTGGAGAGCAGCCATCCAAGCAGCCCTTTGGCGCTAGCACACATCTGCCTATGGGAATACAGCAGTAGCATTAGCTTTATGAGTACAATGAGTCTGTAGCACAAGAAGGGATGTCCCTGTTTCGTGGCGTTCCCACAAAATATTACTACTACTAATGTGCTGTCAGCTTAGTGTGTTTAGACAGTGACAGCTTAGCGACTCAGACAGTGATTCTAGGAGTTTCCTTCATTAAAGTCTCCTGTGAAATTTTAATTAATTTAAAAAGCTCAGTGGGAATGGAATGGAAGTTCCTTCATTAAAGTCTCCTATAAAATCTCAATTAATTAAAAAAAGTGAGAAGTATTATCTATAATTTACAAAAATATCACTTGTTATATAGTTGGCACTGTAGTGGGTAACACAGCGTAAGTAAAGAGACTAAAAGGCATCAGAAACCTGCATTGTAGTCCATTTCTCAAGGTGGCATATATTTTATATAGCAGACAAAATACAAACTACAAAAAACGCATAAAATGCTCATTGCCTGGACACATGGCCTACTTTATAGTAATGCAGTCTTTCAGACTCTGCTTTTCTCGTTATATCACGGTAGAGTATATTGTTGCCTTCTCACCTAATAAGATATTTCAAATGTATGTGTCATAATATGATACCTCAGATAATAGGCCTTTAGAGTAGCATCATTATGTAATGTGTAATGGACTGAACCTGTCATGATACAGGTGATGGGTTATAATTATATGTGCAGATGAGCAATCAGTGGTATATGGTGTTTAATGTGTTATCTGGAAAGTGAGAAATGGAGAGAAAAAGAGAGAGAGAGAGAGAGAGAGAGAATCTGTGAGTGAATATGTGTGTATATGAGTGGATATGCAAGTGTATATTTGTGTGTGTGTGGTGTGTGTGTGTGTGTGTGTGTGTGTGTGTGCGTGTGTGTGTTTTAAACACGTTAGCAGTGAAGTGATGACTACAGCAGTGGCATAGCTAAGTACATTAGCACCACTGGGTGCTGTGGTACTCTAACAGGATTTGCCGTTATGGGGGGAGCAGATGGTGGCGCTGACTGTTGATCATTACACACCTTTCTCCCCAGGTTACCTCTGCTAGTGTGTGTGTGTGTGTGTGTGTGTGTGTGTGTGTGTGTGTGTGTGTGTATGTGTGTGCATGTGCGTGCATGCATGTGTAGTCTATGTGTATTTATTCTTACATCTAGACCTTACAGGGGCAAAGAGTTGCGTGACATTTCTTTGTCCACACACACACACACACACACACACACACACACACACACACACGCACAGTAGTCTGTACTCACACGCATACTGCAGATAGCATCTCTAAATTCGGAAAGACAAACAAACCATAAAGATACACAAACAAACATGCCCCCACCTGCCCAGCCACTGTTGACTCCTGTCTGTTTCCATGGTCTTTGACCACCAAAGCGTAAAAGTCAACAACATGGTCAGGAGGTCATTGGTGTTGACAGGACACACACACACACACACACACACAGACACATGCACTTACTGATCATACTTACTGTGAGTTACTGATCAAATCTGATGGTTGTGTGTTGCCTAGTGACGCCCCATCACTCATCATGCTTAGTCTTCTGAGCCTCTTCCAATGCAGCCTTTTTAATCTGTCTGCTCCGCACGCTTGGCTGAGCACATCAGCGTCACTCACAGTGCGCACAGCACACCTGACATGCCTAATGGAAGTGGAAGTCATTCATAAGATGAGCCTGGAGCACAGGGCAGGAAGGACTCAAGATGGGTTTCGCAACAAGGGGGAGAGCAAAGACCAGGCACCCTGTGATCTAATGAACACCTGACACACGCCCAATGAACGCTTCCCCTTGCCGCGTCTAGGGAATTGTAGTATCCCACTGACTTGTACATACACAAGTGTACATGTACACATGTTCTGCATGCATACCGATTGATTTCATTTCAAGTGGATGACACTGTGTACTGTAAAGTATGTGCTACACACTACACAGTATACATACTACTTTACACCAGATAGCTGTGAATGATATGCAATGCTATGCAGTACAACTCACCACACTCATTAGTGTAAGGTACAGACTGTATATTACTACAGATACACATATATGCACTACGTCATCTCCACCAGTCGCCATGCCAACTCTGATCATGGACTTTGTCAGGACTTTGAGCATCATTCTAATAACAACAACAACAACAATAATAATAATAATAATAATAATAATAAATATAAGAGCAAGTATGTGCACTACCTCACCTCCACCAGTCACAGTGTCAATTCTGATAATGGACTTTGGATAAGCCTGGATGACCCCACACAGACTTTACCAGCCTGTGGAATTGTCAACATGAGCACTTTATTATTATTATTATTATTATTATTATACAAGAGAAAGCTGCTGAAGAGTTCCTGGCCAGTGTCAGAGCAAATATTACACTGAGGCTTGTTTGAGCGCTGCAGCAGTATTTAAGAACCATAATCGTGGGCCAGTCAAAGCTAATGTAATTTGACTGGCCAAGTGCTGTTAGCTGACTCAGGCCCTTTGCTAATGCAAATCCGTCTCTGTGAAATGACTTGTATTCACAGAAAGGTCAGCAAACACTCATTCAGATCCAGGGTGAAGGCTGATGGGCTTTTCTGCATACACCACTAGAACAGCAGTTTGTGTGTGTGTGTGTGTGTGTGTGTGTGTGTGTGTGTGTGTGTGTGAGTGTGTAAGCGCGTGTGTGTGTGTGTGGGGGGGGGGGCTGTTTTTTGTGTGTGTGTGTGTGTGTGTATCTGTATGTGTGTGTGCTTGCATCATATTATATATTTTCCTAACGCAATAATCATTTCACATCACACCAGTGAGGTAGTACCTTAACTCCCCTGAGCAGCCAAAGCCATTCCCGCCTGTCCCTATCTAGGGCAGAGTCAGCCCTGGGCCCTCCACTGCTGTGTGAGTGAGTGGCTATAGCAACACAGGCATAGCACTGATCCATAATTCATATGGGAAGAGATGTGCAACCAGCACTGTCTGAAATGTGTTCTCACCCCTGAGCCAATGTAGTCCCTCCGAATCACAACCTTACTGATAGAGATCTGCTCTGTTTCAGAAAGAGCTGCTGAGGGACAGGGAGTAGGGACAGACAGGGAGTAGAGACAGACAGGGACTAGAGAGAGACATGGAGAGGGAGAGGAGGATGACGAGGAGGGGGAGGAGGAGAAGAGTTGAAGAGTAGAAAAGAGTGACTAAAGAATTGAGAGAGAAAAAGAGAGGGAGGAAGAGGTATATATAAGGCACAAGTCAAGAGGAGAGAGAGGAGAGGAGAGTACTGTGTGTGTGTCTGTAACAGAAGAGAGGCGTGTGTGTGTGTGTGTGTGTGTGTGTGTGTGTGTGTGTGTGTGTGTGTGTGTATGTGTATGGAAAAACAGCAGTGGGATGTGTTGATGGCTTACTCTTGCTTGGCCCACCCCATCACCCCTTCCATGGGGCTATACTGCAGGAAGAGACTGACTGCCTCTCTAATGGCAACGGGCATCCACACCTCCCTTTCTCCTTGGTGCTGCTTTCCCTCATCCTCTCTCCCTCTATCCTCTGCATTACTTTACTTCTCTCTCTCTCTCTCTCTCACTCTTCCTCTCTGCTGTTTTCCCTTTGCTCCTTTCTCTCTTCCCCATCCTCTTTCTTTCTCTCTCTTTT
The DNA here is from genome assembly GCA_027481765.1 of Tenualosa thibaudeaui. Classification (NCBI taxonomy): domain Eukaryota; kingdom Metazoa; phylum Chordata; class Actinopteri; order Clupeiformes; family Clupeidae; genus Tenualosa; species Tenualosa thibaudeaui. The sequence continues at coordinate 2,084,005 of JAIFZK010000130.1, read as the reverse complement.
CTGCTTTTCCTTTCCCTCTCTTTCATCTCTCTCTCTCTCTCTCTCTCTCTATCTCTCTCTCCCCTCACCCTCTCTCTCATCCCAACATCAATCTCTTTCTACACCCCTCCAGGCTTCTCTTCCCGATCGCTCCCGCTTTGCTCTCCACTTTAATTTATTTTCTACTCTTTCTCCCCCCCCCCCTCCTTCCTTTCTTCCTCACCCCTTACTGTTCCTCTGAAAAGGGCAATGTTTTCTCTACCCTCCATTTCTTTCATGTTTTCTGCTGCATATTCCTGTTCCTTTATTACTTTATTGATCTTTGCTGCTGGGATCTGTAGTTTGTTGAAAACTTAACACAATTTCTACTTCTCTCCACGTTTCTCTTTTTCCTCTCTCCCTCTCACTCCTCTCTCTCCCTCTCTTTCCTCCTTTCTCCCTCTCTTTCTTTCTTTCTTTCTCTCTCTCTCTCTGCAGAGACAGATGGTATGGATGTAGGAGGAGTGGTGGCAGATTTACTGAGGAGGGCTCAGCGCAGGGCTGTGGCCGGAGCCCCCTCCCTGGAGCAGAATGACAGCGAAGACTCAGAGTCCACCCTGCACCCCTCGCCTGTCTCTATTTCCGCCACCTCTGCCCCTTCCTGTTCTTCTTCCCAGAATCCTCAGGAGTCGGCAGGGCATTACGCCACCAACTTGGCCGAGACAGTCCTGCAGGATGCCTTCATCCGTCTCTCCCAGGACGAGGCGCCCTTCTCTCCCGCCGCTGCACTCAGTCTGCCCTCGTCAGCCTCCTCTTCCTCGTCCTCCTTCCAGCTCCCTAAGATTGTTATCGTCCAGAGCCCTGACTGCAGCGAGGAAGCGGCTGGCGACTGGCCCAGCCACGGCCCAGAGGATGCCTCGTCCCGCGCCCCTCCCCCCATCGGCGAGCGAGACCGGCCGCCCCTGCAGCGTCAAACGCAACCCCGCCAGCAACGCCACAGTCACCCTCATCATCATCACCATCATCATCCTCCTCACTCCAAGCACCAACACCAGAAGCTCAACCAGGAGGCCCAACAGCAGCAGCAGCAGCAGCAGCATCATACTGCCTCTAAGCCCTTGGAGGTGGCGCTGGCGTGTGCCGCTAGTGTCATTGGCACCATTTCCACGCCGCAGGTGGCACAGCACCTCGCCATGGACCCTGCTGTCTGCACGGGCAGGGACATCGATGAGGATGGAGCACCGCTTGAAGCGGACCTGGAAGAGGAGGAAGAGGAGGAGGAGGAGGAGGAGGAAGGGAGCGGCCTGGAGGAGGGCGACTTCAACCTCACCTCTGCCATGTGCGGCATGGCGCAGGTCGCCGGGGCCGTGGCCGCTGTGGATTTGCCCTTCGAGCCCGTCGATGAGCCGGAAGACGGTGAGTCGTGCCTCAACGGCAGCCGCAGAAGCAGCGGCGGCCGCTATTCGCCGTCTCTCGGGTTGCTGTCGGCGGCACAGGCGAGCGCGGCGGTGCCGCTCCACGCCAGCCTGGCCGAGGGCACCAGTGTGGAGGCGTCTCGCGCCAGCCTGGCCCGGGCACTGCTGAGCGAGGCCACCAGCCTGCTGGCACGACCCCTGCTGCGACCCCAACAACAGCAGCAGCGGCGGCAGCAGCAGCAGGATCCACCTCGTAGCGTGGCTCAGCTACTGGAAAGCACACAGCGCCGCCTGCTGGCCGGTGTCACAGGCTCAGAACGCAGTGGCAGGGACGAGGAGCAGGAGCTGGAGGAGGAGATCCGAGGGCAGGTGGAGGAGGAGGAGGAGCAACAGGTGAAGGAAGAGGATATGGAGGAGGAGGACGACGAGGAAGGTGAGGAGGAGGAGGAGGAGGACGAGTTTGCACGCAACGTAGCCGAGAGCGTACTGGCGCACGCGTTGGAGAAGGCAGAGAAGCGGCGTGAGCTGGAGGGCCGGGAGAAAGATGCGGGCACCGACGGGGACTGGGAGGGCCAATTGCGCGAGAGCACCGAGGGTGTCCTGTTCGCCGTGCTTCGGCTGACCGCCAGGCGCCTCGGACGCACGTCGCACCGCACCGCCAAGAGGAGCCACCGCGATCGCAACCAAACCTTCGGAGAGGGAGAGGGAGCCAAGCACTCCCAGGCTGCAGAGAGAGGAAGAGAAAGAGGAGGAGGAGGGATGGAGACGGTAGGACCTTCTGGGTCACACACAGGGTCACCCCAGCGCATCCGGAAACCCAGCGGAGATGGGGAGCTTGCAATTCCCATGATGGTAGAACAGGAGAGTGGTGTCGTTGGGGTGGAGAGAGGCCAGGTGAAGAGAGAGAGAGAGAGGGAGCGCAGCGTGGAGGCCAAGCTGCCATCACTGGAGAGTTCGCCGCGGCACGACCCACGACTCAGGCCCAGGGGTCACGAGGTCAAGTCCTACACCCTGAGCCCACAGCACTCATTGGGCGAGACACGCACGCCCATCACCTGCTTCGCCGAGGACCTGGCCGCCACTGTGGTCTCCATGGCAACTGAGCTGGCCGCCATCTGCCTGGAGAACTCGAGTGGCAAGCAGCCGTGGTTCTGCGCGTTGAAGGGCTCGGGGTCTCTGGGTGGTATGATGGCGGGGGGCGTGAGTGCCGGGGCCGGGCTGGATGCGGGGTCGTACCTGCTGCCCGCCTGCGGCGTTGGGGGAAGCCTCCGGAAGAAGCACCGGCCGCCGCGTCTCAGCGAGATCAAGCGCAAAACGGAGGAGCAGCCCGAGCTCATGGAGCGACTGGTGAACCGCGTGGTGGATGAGACGGTCAACCTGGACCCGGAACCACCCGTCGGAACCACCGGCAACGGTCTTCATCACGTTGTTAGTAGCAACAGCAGTGGCGGTGGCAACACCAATGGCATCAGCGACCCCTTTGCCCTGTTCGCCTCCGAGGTGACAGCGCGCATCCTCAACTGCCCCGAGCTGAGCGTGGTGGACACCTCCTCCTCCACGTCTGCCAGGCAGCAGCAGGGACCTCCGTCCACCTCGGCCACCTCCTCCCCCTGCCCGTCGTCGCCTCGAGGCCGCCTGCAGTGTGAGCGCTGGAGCTCCCGTGGGAAGGCGGCCAGCTGCGAGAGCATCCCCGAGGAAGAGCCCTCGGGCCTAGGCGGGGGTCGCGGAGGGGGCGTTGGGGCCGGAGGCCGCACCCTGGGCAACCGCCTCGGGCCCGACCTCAGCCGCTCGGTTTCCAAGCAGTCGAGCTGTGAGAGCATCACGGATGAGTTCTCGCGCTTCATGGTTGGCCAGATGGAGGCAGAGGGCCGCGGCTTCGACCTGCTGCTGGACTACTATGCCGGCAAGAGCGCTAGCGCCATCCTGCAGGCAGCCATACAGCAAGCCGCCACTGGAGGGCGCCGCAACAACAACGCCACCACCAACGGCAGCACCAGCGGACACCTTAGCCTGCGCTCGTCCTCTTGCTGTCTGTCCAAGCAGTCAAGCACGGAGAGCATCACTGAGGAGTTCTATCGCTACATGTTGCGCAACATGGACAGGGACACCCGGCCTGAATTGCTACATTTTGGCGGCGGCTACGTTAGCGGACTGAGCCGGGCCAAGGAGTGGAGCAACAGCCTGCTGCCGCCGTCGCCGTCATCGGGCCGAAGCCTGTTCTGCATCCGGCAGTCATCGGTGCCGGACCGGCGCTCATCGGACTCGCGGCTGAGTGTCACGGCGCCTATCAAGGCCAACTCGTTCGATGGGTTTGCACGGGGCTCACGGGGTAGCACCGGCAGTGGGGTCGGGGACGTCGGAGGGCTGAGCGTGCGACCCGCCGAGAGCGCCTCGGCCGCGGGACTCTGCAAGTCGGATTCGTGCCTCTACCGACTGGGGCAGACAGACCGCGCCACCGACATGCTCATCCACGACACGTGGTCCAGCTCGATCGAGGCCCTCATGCTCAAGAACAAGATCATCAGTGATGCCAGCGATGATTCCTGCGAGCCTTGTGACGCCATGGAGGCAATAACAACATCAGCGCAGCCTGGGGTGTGCAACTTCGCCAGCCGCCTGGCCGCAGACATCGTGGAGGGAGGGAGGACTGCAGCACTGGGTGTGGGTGCGAGCGGGCAGTCCCCACCACAGCAACAGGAAGTGATGCCCGGGCGGCAGCAGCCGCTTCCCGTAGGGGAGCGGAGGCGGGGCTTCAAGCAGTCGCGGCCTGTAGGGGGTCGAAGCCGGACCAGTCTGGAACAGCAAGAGAGCATGGAGGCGGGGCCACACACCAGGGGTGGGACCAGAGAGGTGCCGCTCATCCACATCGAGCCAGACCAGAGGGAGGAGTCAAGGGAGGAGAGGGTGGCCCAGACAGCCCCATCACAGAGGGGCAGAGAGAGAACACCAGCCAGCAGGATCAGGTGAGAGCTACTCTCTGCTGCTCAATATGGATATGAGTAACAAACCCACACACACACACTCATAAGCACACACAGATGTGTACAGTGTAAATTGAAAGGTGATGAGAGTAAAATCTGCTATGACAGCCAGTGTTCAAACAGTGCCTCGTTTAGCGCCAGATGAAGAGATGAAATGCATATAGGTCCTTTCTGCTGTAAAAATGCTTTGGGTGCCTATAAACAGTAATATATAATAAATATAATATTATTAAAATAAATATTATTATTATTAGCATTATTAGCATTACAAATTTTGTCAGCAGTAAAGGGAAAGCAAGTGAATTTAGAACATGTATCACCAAATGAGAAGGGTGAGAAAAATTCTTAATCTGAATGGAAATCTCTATATTTTATATTGTAGAGAAAACAGAAAAGTGTTTTGCCAACTATGGGCAAATAGCCCATAACACACAAGGCTTGTCCTGCTATCAGTGACCCAAGGTTCACCAGTATGGCCTCATATTATCAAGTCTCAGCAGACTTAATGAGAAAGATTTTCCCCTCAAAATTAATCTTTTGGTGCCTGACTTGCATTTATATTAATGCATTTAGCGACTTACATTTGTCAACTATCAATGAGTTCAGGTCTCCCCTAGAGCAACCTAGGGTTAAGTGCCTTGCACATGGGCACATCAGTGGCAACCGGGATTCAACACACAGTTTTCAGGCTATTAGCATGCTTATCTGCTATCCTACCAACGCCCAATTACTAATTAGATGTACTGCCTGTATCATCTAGATGTACAACCCATCTCGAATACAAGTAGTATGTTTGAAAGGAGCCACCTTTTGCTTTACTACTGTCACACACACACACACACACACACATACACACACACACACACACACACACACACACACACACCTCCTATAGATGTGAGTCCTTATAGCAAGCAGCCCGGACTAGTCACACATTTCTTATCAACTGGTGAGAGAGAGAGAGAAAGAGAGAGAGAGAAAGAAAGAAAGAGAGAGACAGAGTGAGAGAGAGAGAGAGAGAGAGAGAAAGAAAGAGAGAGACAGAGTGAGAGAGAGAGAGAAAGAAAGAGAGAGACAGAGTGAGAGAGAGAGAGAAATCTCAAAGAGCGAATTAAGAAAGAGGGTAGATTTAAAGTGAAGCAGAACACACACAGCTCCTCAGCTATGAGGGATCAGCCCAAGGCCTTTGAGCTCACTGGAGGAGAGATACGCCTTTGATCTTTAAAATGCTTTTCAGCCCCCACTCCTGTCCTCTTGAGAGACACACTCACACACACACACATTCACACTCACACTCACACACATATGCATACATACACAATCACGGGTTGAGCACATGAAAACACATCTGCACATACCCTGTCTCTCTTTCTCTCTCTCTCTCACATACACACATACACACACATCTAGGTGAGACTCAGTGACAGGCCCATGGGTGTCATGGACAAGTGCAGCAGGTATGAGTGATGGGTTGACATTAAGATGACCTTTAGGCAAGCATCAGAGTGCACCCGGCCGTGGGCTCACTCACACATGAGAACACACACACAAATGCTATTGCTTTCTCTCTCTCTCTCTCTCTCTCTGTTTCTCTCTGTTACAACAAACACACACACACACACACACACCCACAGTCGCCTGCTTTAGACTGATGTCTTAAAGAGGTGCTCTTTATGAGGTGGTTGACATGTTTTGATATTTTTGGAACTGAAGACTGAACAGTTGCCTGGAAGAGAGATGCTTAAGGACACCAGAGCCTCTTCTGCTCCATAGCCCTGCTCTTTACAGTAGTAAGAGTGACGGCTCCTGAGAATCTATACTTCCCCAGGAACCTTCTCTCTCCTTGTGGATGGGCCGGTTGCTCTCTTCACGCTGCAGTTACACTACATTGTTTAGTATTCAAAACAAAGGTAGTCAGGCTGTGCATGGGAATTCAGGCTTAAGGTTGAATGACAGATCAATACTTAGAAGTGTAGTTATGGCAAAGCACTGAAGCACTGTAGAAAGTCAGTGACAGAAATAGAACCAGAAAACATTTGTGTCTGTCTGCAGTACTGCTGCATTGTGTGTTTGTTTGTTGTGTTCTTCCTTTTGTGTTGTCAGTCATTTCCTTGTCAGTGCCACCCCCCCCCCCACACACACACACACACACACACAAATCTCCTTTCAAACATCCATTCTCATCAAGTCCTCAAGTCTGTTGTCCAGTCCACTCTGAGGGGAGTCAAACCACACACAAGACATGACTTGCCTCCAGGAGACACCAGCCTCACACAGATAGCAAAGCATTGTGGGATTGTGGAGGACTGGTCTCTGTAGGTGACGATGTCCATTCCTCACCACTTTGGCAGCGACAAGGACAAGCCGATCGCAGCATGGCCGCCGGCCCCGGCATCGACACCAACACCAACGTCGTCGGGCGAAAGTGGGGCACCACAGCACCGGTCTCTCAGTAACAGCAGCGAGGACAGCGGCTCAGGCAGCTGGGCGCAGGTCACTGCCCCTGACGACGACCCCCAGGAGGAGAGCAGTAGCTTTATCCACCTGAGTGAGGGGTCAGTGGTCTAAAAAAAACAATGCCCATCCACCCCGCCCAAACTTGCCAGTATTCCATCATGTCGTTCTTCCTAAATGCCAGCCGCTAAATGCCGTTCCATCCCCCCACCGCCATGCTAACATCTGAACGCTAACGCCACATCTGAACGCTAATGCAGATGCTAGGATATCTCACTAACTGTGGTGTGTTGTGACTATAAATCTGACTCTCTCCGGGTGGTAACCAAGCATACTGACCATAGTCTCTATGTTTAAGTGTGTGTGTGTGTGTGTGTGTTTTGTGAGACAGAGAAGAGAGGTCCACCCAGTTCAAGGCAAATCACTGGAGGGAGCTCATAGCATGTAGCTTTTCTGTCCTAAATGGCCGTGTTATCCCTCTTAAGCCAGCAGGCCCTGTGGGCTAAAGACACAGCCCAGCTTCCTATAAATGGACAGGACAGCAGTCACAACTCCATACTGCTTTTTTAAACACTTTCCTCACATTACATTAGCATCAGCGTATGACCACACACACACATACACACACAGACACACACACAGTCACAGATAGACTTAAATAGCAAGATTCACACAGTTATGGGAGCTCTGAGACATACACACATTTTCATCAACTGAGACACACACACATTGAGATGCACCCTTATTCACATTAGCATAGATATATACGCACAAACATGCACACGCATGCGCGCACACACACACACACACAGCCTGACACAGCCTGCAGTGATGCTTTGTGAAAATAGATTTCAGAGTTCACAATTAAAGTAGTCTCAGGCAAATGTGGTTTGGCAGAGAGATTAAAACACACAATCAACACAGGTCACAGATCAAACTATAGCAATAGGCTACTGAACAGAATCAACACACACACAAGCACACACACACACACACACAGACAGACAGTGGGTAGTGAGTGTATACTAGGGCTGTCTGTGTGGTTCAAGGGCAGAGATCACCATATGTATTTGTGTATGTGTGTGCGTTTGTGTGTGTATGTGTATGTGTATTCATATCGTATGTGTGTGTGTGCGTTACGTGTCCATGTGTGTGGTGTCATCACTGTACTCTATAGCATATGTGACCTCTAGCTTCCTGCCCATGGGAGTGACCGTTCCTCCTGCTTGCCTCGTTGGCATCTCACAGCCCATGCCAGGGTGGCAGTACCCAGCTCAGCCCTGGCATAAGCTTCAGCGTGTGATGTATGTTCACCAGCTAATAAACACTGCACAGCGTCATTACCTCTTCCTCTTTCTCTCCTGATAGCAACGTCTTTCTGCCCTTTCTATTCCTTCATCTGTTTCTCTCCTTTGCTCTTTGTTTTGGGTCCCTTGGCTGAAGACTTGAAGGGAATTTTCCGGCGCATTTCAAACGTTTCAAGTGTTTCACAGCCCTGGTGTTTAAAGTACCAGTGCTGTCGGTAGGGAAAAAGAACATCATAGACAAAGCTAAAGCTCCCTGATTGGGGCAAAAAAAGGGTGTAAATGACACTGAAACTGTGTTTCTTGCCCCCTGCTGGTAAGTTTTAGCTGTCTCCATCTATTGGTTGGAGTCTGTTTGGTCTATGTAACAAATTTCCATCTCTTTTTTTCTATTAACAGCACTCAGTGATCCTAAACAACAGGGCTATAGGTTGAAATGCACTAGAATGTCTCTTTGAGATGAGGAAATTGATCAAATATTTCAAAAGGTTAATGTGTGTTTGTGTGTGTGTGTGTGTGTGTGTGTGTCTGTGCGGGTTTGTGCGGGTTTGTGTGTGTGTGTGTGTGTGCTTCACCATGCATTCCCACAGGAATGGAAACAGCAGCACATCCAGCTTAGGACTGGTAGACTTAGAGGGTTACCAGGAGACATCACAAAGAATGAGGTAAGCCACATACTGCATGTCAAAAGGTGTTTAGCAGGGTGACCAGCAAAATGTCCATACAGCATCCATACAGCATAACTAAAATACATCGCTTACTTATCCTGCTGTCTGTGCTTGAAAGACGTGACTTGTCTCATTGATTGTCGCAAAGCATATGTAGGCTACTAGTCTCCTACTAAAACTCCTACTCTGCTTTAAACGTGCACTTCTGTATCCCAATTATGAGGCTTATCCTGGTTTTGATCATATTTGGGATAAAGTGTTTACATGAATACAGAGAAATCAGGTTATTATTATAATTTATTATAATTCCGGTTACTGATTATAGCATTTTTTGCCGTGTTCTCACCGAGGATTGTCTTGGTGCTGATCAGCAATCCATCTTGCATGTTGCTTTCTAAAATCTTTCTCCGCAACTGTCAGAAATCAGGATAGGGTGTTTACATGCTACAGTATCCTGGTTTCTTTTAGTGTACTCGACCTAGCCTATTCCGATTTCTCAGAAACTCGGACAAGGACTTATTCAGGATACTGAATTTGGGAAAAGGTGTTTGCATGCACAAATGTGAAGCCAGGATACTTAATACCCCAATCATATTTGGGATATGTCTGTGAAGATTCTCATTCATCCAGGTCATCTTAGTCAAAAGAGTTTAGTTGTAGGCAACTGGACTTCTTTATTGAGCTTGAGAATGTTTCGTCTGTTACGTAACGGGCTTCATCAGGTCTAATTCTGGTGTGGGAAGAGGTACTATTTATCTCTGGAGGAACCTCTTCGGCTAATGTTATCAAGCTCAATAAAGAAGTCCCGTTGCCTATAACTAAACTCTTTTGACATATTTGGGATACTTAAGTGCATGTAAACATAGTCAATGAGAACTCCTGCTGCTCTAAGCAGAGAGAGTGAAGGAAGAGGCTCAAATCTAAAATGTCAGATGAAAGACATAATGAATCATTTATCTGTCTTTATCCTTCTCTTGTCCTCTACCTTTTTTTCCTCTCTCTTGCTCTCGCTCTGTCTCTTTGCCCTCTTTCCCTCTATCTCTCTCTTTCTCTCTTTCCCTCTCTATCTCTCTCTCAACCTCTTCTCATGTTCCCTCTTCTCTCTGATACCTTTTCACTTCAGTGACGACTCTGAGAAGAAAGATGCTTTGAAGGAGAGTCTTGAAGGTGAGTGACCAAAGATAGACACACATACACACACACACACACACACAAATGCTTGAAACAGGGCCATAACAGATGTCACCTTTAGAGATAATATTCCCCTGTCCGTGTTAAAATACAGTACTCGGAGAACTGATGAGCCTAATTGCCATCTTTGAATGCTCAGCAGTGATGAATCTCAGACATAAATTAACGTCTCAAATGAAGTGAATACCTGAAAGCGAGGAGGAAAGGAGGAAAAAGTCACACCGTGGGCTTACGTGTTTGTGTGTCCGCTTCCAGCATGTTTAGCATGAAGTGTGGGTTTGCGTCTGTGCATAGGCCTAGATTTCAAAATGCAATAGCTTCAGTTTCAAGTCCCAAAACAACATTTTTCATTTAAGGGGTACTGAATGAGTTACCATTTCATTTGTGTCTGTTTGTTTTATATTAGTATGCCCCCGTTGTGTTTGTGGACCCACCCTGTGTTTGGAACACATTGTATACAGAGTGAGAACTCTACACAACACAATTCCCAAACCTGCCTCTTTGGCAATCAGTTTGTGACTGTGCATGAGCGGTCAGGCCTACTGTTAAACAGTGTTACACAGGATAGCATGAAGCTATCAAAAAAAGTCAAATGATATGTTGTCTGTCATAACACTGCATTTGATCCAGCTTTGATTCTCTTCACTGCCCTGTTGGAGAGAAAGAAAGAGAGAGAGAGAGAGAGCACAAGAGAGAAAAGTAAGAGCAGTGAAGAGGTCAGAACAGAACTCATGCTATTTCACAGTTGGTGAATGAGTAATATGCTAGAGGCTGGGCTATGCTGGCATCAACGCCTCAGCCCAGTCTGACCACAGTTTGAAGGAGGGAACAGAGGAGCAGAGGAGAAAAGTTTGAAGGAGGGAACAGAGGAGCAGAGGAGAAAAGGAGGATAGGGAGCAGAAGGAATGGGGAAAATTAGATTGAATGAGAAAGTGTGGAGGGAGGTGTGAAGTTTTTGGGGAAAAAAAAAAAAGTTGAGCGTTAAGTTAATGAAAAAATGAATAGACACTATAATAGCATGGCTAGTTATCAGATTTAGAGAACAGAAAAGGAGGGGAGGGGGTGTTAATCCCTGAAAAGTTTCAGTTTTGGGGGAGCACTGAAATATCCTATTTACATATATCCCTCTAGCTCTGAACATCTTTGCAGGCAGATAAACTATAAGGAAGGTTATATTTTTGGGCTTTTACCCTTTATTACATAGGACAGGGAATAGACAGCTGGAAATGGGAGGGGGAGGATGTGACTGGGTGATGGTCCAGGTCTGACTCATCCTTGGCTCTCTGTGAGCACAGAAAGGGCTTCAAGTGCAACCACCAGCACCGCCTCTCCCCTAAAATTTTCCATTATTTATAGACAACTGTCAAACTACATCAAAGATCGGCTAACGCTAGGCAAGCGTTATAGCTATGCTAATAGACAGTCAAGGGTGTGTGTTTGTCTGTGTGTGTGTGTGTGTTCAAGTGTAACCTTAAGTGTGTTTCTACCTTTGACAGAGAGCCCCTCAAGCACTTGTGCGGGTGGAGGCAGCCCCCGGGAACTCCTGGTGTTGAACTTTGACCTGGAAGCAGACAGCGTGGACGTGGAGCTGCGCGCCACGCTCCAGTGGTTGGCTGCATCAGAGCTTGGTGCTCCCACTCTGCACTTCAGGAAATCCCAACAGCACAACCTCCACAAGGTACGGCATCACGGTCTGGGACTGTGTGCATTTCACATAGGCAAAGTAGTTCACTCTTTTCTTATAGAATCCACAAGGAACACCACCAGGAACTGGGACTGTGTGCATTACATATGCATAGAGCAGATGATTCTTTTCTGATACAACTTCCGCAAGGTACAGTCCTAAGTTGCAGGGCTTTGGAGTCCATTTGGTTTGCTAAAATAGTCAACTCTTGCCATCAACAAGATACAAGCATATGGCCCTTTCTGAGAAATTGCACTACGAACAGCACATAAGTTACGGTGAAATGTAAATCAATCAATTTAAGCTGCTTTCATTTGCAGTAGAACAAAATGCAAAATGCAGTTTCCTTGTGTACGCTTCACATATGGTAAGAAACAGAAAATATGCTCTGGTCAGACGCAATGCACCACTAGTCTAAGATGCTGAGATGATTACAATGGAATGCAATGTCAGAAAACATTTCAAAAATAGTTCTGGTTTCATTTGGCCTCAAGGATGAATATGCACTATACTGCAAAGAGTACTTCCTTCCATTTCAGCAAGCACATGGAACAGCACTGAGACCCGGGAACATAAACTGTGTAATGTTGTTAAACTAAGTCATGCGATGTGTGTTTTTGCAAATATGGTACATTTACATAGACATTCAGTGAACTGCCAGCAGCTTTTATTAAAAAGCGACTTGCAAGAGTGCCACAGTGCTAGCAAACGAATGATCAAGGATACAATTAAAACAATCGACATCAAAGTACATTCCGTTTCCAAATGAAATGAATAATTGAAAGAGAACTGATGAGGAGGGGAGAGTTTGGGGAGATGTTGAAATCTAAAGTGTTGCTGGTCACATGGGAGGATTTATCTTCAGTGCGTCTCTGAACATAAAATGACTTCTTTCATGTTTATGTTTGAATATATGACTTCATTGATGTATACTTAATGAACATTGTCTTTAGTGGATTCTAGTGCATCTGTCCCCTGTGGCACAAAAAGGGAGCTTTATGAAACCAAACTGATTCAGTTAGGATTAGGTTACATTAAGGTTAGACTCCTAGCGAGAGTTGCAGTATATGCAATGTGATATAGCTGGGGGGATGGAAGCATCCTCAGGCTTCATCCTCTCATTACCCTGGTTGTGACACAATTTCTCTCGCCTGTGGTGTGCATAGTTACCAGATGTGAGCCTGCAAGAATGTGTGGAGAGAAAATGAGTAAGATCCAATTATTGTAAGTGTGTCTGTGTGTGTGTGTGTGTGTGTGTGTGTGTATGTGTGTGCACATACATGTACGCATGAGGGTGAGTATGTGATGCGAACTGATGACGTGTGTGTATAAGTGTATGCAGTATGCGCTAACTTGATATTTGTGTTTGGTGTGTGTGTTTTGCAGTTCCAGCGTGTGGTGCAGCTGGTGAGCCACAGGTCGTGGCGTGTGGGTGACCTGTTTGGGGCAGTGGTACAGTACTGCCAGCTACTGGAGGGCCAGCAGGACACAGCGCCCCCTGCAGGCCTGTTTGACTGGCTGCTGGAGACACGCTAGAACCACAGGCTTCGCCTCCTCTTCCCCCCCGCATCTACAGACCTGTTACACACCTCACACACACTCACACACACATCCCCAACCAATCACAACCCCCCAAACACACACACACACACGGTTCTTCATCACGCTTCTCTCAACACAGTCGATCATTTCCAAAATCTAATCCAGCTCCTTAACATTCCACACTGTCTTAATTCACCAGTTCAATCATACAAGCAGCCATTTGCCAAACAACTGCACCAGACATTCCACAAACACTCCTCCTCTCTCCGTAAACCCCTAGGACCCTCTCTTGGACCTGCCTCCAGGGCTGGAGACATCTGAGTGGTGTTAGAGGCTCATCCCCCTGGTGTTGTGCATCAGATATCAGTGAGGAGCAGAGGAGGAATTGATGTTTTATCCAACAGTATGCTGGAGGGTAATGCACCTGATTATCACCAATGAACATCACTATCATTGACACCATTGCGTGTACAGTACATTGTCCTATTGCCATAGCGCCCCCTATCCTAATGGAATAGACCTCACTTTGGAATCATAGAGTGTCATGAAATGCATGCCATGCTGGGAATGAGGAAGTGTTGTCTGGGTAACATTAGTACACTTTTTAGTACGCAAATGTCCTGTATCAATCACTGGACTGGATCAGAAGATGATGTCCCTTTAAAAAAATATCCAGTGCTCCCTATCTTAACAGGCCAAAGAGGGACAATCAGAGCACGGCATGCAGGAAGCTTCGTCATGGAAACGACCTGTCATGTACTCTGCTTATTCTCTAGGAGCACTTTGGCTAATTAGTGCTAAGCTTTCCAATGGGGATCCATTTGGACGGTGGAGCCACCAGCACAACACCAGCCAGCTGCTCTGTTGTGGAGCGGATTACTGGAAGTATTTGATCCACAGGTGTAGGTGTAATAGAGGGATATGCTGTAGACTTTCTTCTCCCTGTTGTTTACTGCCACCCTTCCTTCCCCTTCATAATATATCCCCTTAATGTGCATAGCTCACCTTGTTAACACCACACACACACACACACACACACAATACCCCTCCTTAACTCCCTGCCCCTACCACTACCACTAAACACTCACACCCAATCCAACCCCTCACCCACCCTCACCCCTTTACTTAGTTAATGTTTACATTTGCCAAGACGTTGTTCTTCTCTTGTGCTGTTTTCCTGTTTTATTTCCCTTTTCTTTCTTTCTTTCTTTCTTTCTTTTTATTTGTTTGTTTTCTTCTCTTTTGTTTTTGTTGTTGTTTTGGATTGTGTTGCGCTGGCCTGTGATGGAGTGAAGTGTGAGCTGAGATGCTTTTATTTTATGATATTGCTGTACATAGTGTAGAGTCAGCGCTGAAGCCACACCTTCCTCCCTCCCCCAGGCTTGAGGGGCAGCACTGCTTCCTTTTTCAAACCACAGACCGAGAATAGAGATCAGACAGACAAGACAGACAAGCAGACAGACCAACAGACAAGGGTCCCTAGACAGACAGACTGTAGAGCTCTGTAGCTAAGACAGACAAATAAATAGTAGAGATCTTTAGTTAAGACTGACAAGGGACCCTAGACAGACAGACAGGGGGCCCTAGAGATCAGACAGGTAAGAGCCTGTAGAGATCTATTATTCTGATGGAGAAAGATGGAGAAAGAAGAGTCCCAGGAGATCTATTGTTTAGACAGACAGGTAGAAAGATGCACTGAGAGTGAGAGATAAACCCAACATACAGACCAGTAGAGGAGCGTCTTCAATGTTCATTTTTACGTGGCTCGGTTTTGTGAGGTTTTCACACTGAGTAGTTGTGACGTTTGTGTTGTATATCAGGCACACAATATACAAGGCACACAAACACACACACACACACACACACACATACGCACACACATACAGATGCCCAAACTGTAACTGTTGTATTGAATGTATTTATCTTTCCAGATCAATAAATTTGACTCGTGAGAGAAGGGTGTGTTTGTGTGTGTGATTGCTGGTTTATTTAGATCACAAACATAACAGTTAGGACACCAGGACTTTTAACACATGAATCATACCTCCGCTGCAGACTCCTAGCAGAGACAAACATCCCAATAATGTCAGACAAGAGGGTTATGCCTTAAAGCATTATAGTGATGACTTATACTAGACTTCTGTGCCACCCAGCTGGGATTGGAGTGTTCTTCTTGCTGCTTCCGGGGGTTCCCTAAACCACGAGGTTAATTAGGGGACTGATCTCAGTTCAGATGCCTTTAAAGTCTGTTTGAGGGACATATGTTGTGTGCTGCTCTGGGTGTTGAGTGGTGGTGGGGAGGACAGCAGAGAAGAAAACAGTGTGTGGCAGAAAGACAGACTGCAAGATCTGGTGTTGTTACATTTACGTGTGTGTGTGTGTGTGTGTGTGCATATATTCTCAACTCTGTGTGTGTATTTTATGTTCTTGTGCCTGTGTGAGTGTGTGCTCAATTCTGGTGCTTCTACGTGTGTGTCTGTATCTTCAGTTCTGGTGCTGTGTGTGTGTGTGTATCCTCAGCTCTAGTGCTTGTGTGTGTGTGTGTGTGTACATTCTCAGCTCTGGTGCTTCTGTTCCTTGTGGAGGTTAGGTGCTAGACAGCATGGCAGACTGGACCCATGAGCAGGGATCAGATCAAAGACCAAAATTATTAATCAAGATGGAAAACAGACTCATTAGACAAGCGTTTGAAAAGTACTGATATGTATTTATAGACATCATTTTACACACCAAAAAAAAAAAAAAACTGTGGGAGATTGATCTTAACACACACCGGATTTGACTTCAAACAGTATTCAGATGCACCTCAAACAAGCATAAAGGAGTTAACTCAGTCTGGACAGGCAGAGTTGTCAGGCTTAGCTAATACTTAGCAGCTGCAGGACGTGTACTGTATATGTGTCACTAAACAAGTCCAAGAGCTGCAGTTCTGCACTTGAAAAGTATAGAAGTAAGTGACACATTAGCCAAGGTGAATGAATTAATTTATTTCTTTTTACAGGGACTGTGTTAAGGTAACATTACACTTCTTTGTACAAAGCAAGGGAAGATGCTTCACACCAGGTTATATAAAAAAGATGTGACAGACCTTAGTCACAGATCACTACACACTCATTCACAGACACAAGTCTAGAACAATTCATGCTGTATATTTCCACACTGATAGCTTTAGAAAGATACAGTAATTTTTAGATCAGGATACAGTGCCATGCACACACACAAAGGCAACAGAGATGCCTAGACTATTCTACAGCATATCACAAATTGCTAATCACTAAAATACACATAACATAGTTGCACTCATTGAAGCGATACCCATTGAAGCAAGATACAGCTCAGCCACACACACACACACACATACACACACAGCAAAGAGCAAGACAATCAGGAGCATATTAGGATGCCTTGCCAAACACATTACAGCACAGACTGTTCTGTACTGAAATGCAATGCACCCTTGCCATGCAGTATACTTAACACTAGACTGCAGTGTACTGCACAATACATGTGGATGCTGTGACTGTACATTTAACTGCTGGGGGCCATTCCATTATATTCCAGTGCACAATGAAGGCAGTTTTTGTCCTTGACAGCATATTTCTGTGTTTGTCAGTGTATGTATGTGTGTGTGTGTGTGAGTGTGTGTGTGTGGGCACGCTGATTAAATGTCCTGCATGTAAAGGATATGTAATGTACAGTATGTGAATGCCCACTAGCTGGCATATGTATGCATGTCATGCCTGCGTAGGGTATGAGTGTGCTTGTCCGTTCGTGTGTGTGCGAGATAGGGATTGTCCATGCGTGTGTAGGTGTGTGTGTGTGTGTGTGTGTGAGAGAGTGCTCTCCTCTTCCCTGTGCGGTCGTGTTCAGCGCCAGATCCTGCAGGTGTTGTCCTTGCTGCCTGCAGAGCATACACACATTTGAGCAGGTGGAACTACAGAAGGTGACAGTGTGTGTGTGTGTGTCTGTGTGTGCATGTGCATGTGTGTGTGTGTGTGTGTTTGGCAGGGGAGAGGATGATGAATAATAATCTATAATAACATGCCGTATGCTGTCGTCCTAATCCTTTAAAAGCATATTAAAGGTGAAGGACACTTCTGTTTGTGTTTACACAATAGTGTGGATATGAAGTGACAATGTCTTTGAGCCTGTATCCTGTATGTGTGTGTGTATGTGTGTGTGTGTGTGTACCTGTAATAATGGCGTCTCCCTCATAGTTGAAGGCGCAGGAAAAGATCTCATCAGTGTGGCCTATCAGCACCTGAACACACACACCTGAGCGCACGTCCCACAGACGAGCCGTCTTATCCACACTCGCCGTCAACACACGACTGCCCTGAGGGTTAAAACACACCTACAGAGAGAGAGGGAGAGAGAAAAAAGAAAAGAGAGAGGTCTATTTATCATTTTCAATTCAAACCGAAGCTGAACTAAGGAGGAGGGGTTGGTTGCTTGTCTCTTCCCATCATATCTACAAGCTGTGTATATTAGATTCTATAAAGCTGCTGTGTATATTCTTTTTATTTTCTGTTATGCTACTTTTGGATACAAATATTTTTGTCGTATTGCTTTGGCAATGGGCATACCAGTGAATATTATATTAAAATGGAACAGTGATGGACTAGCAGCAGCGCATATAAAGAGAGACAGTCATCAGTTCTAACAAAGGATTCTAGAACTGTTTTGTTTTAAAAGAAGTTGCTTTACTCAAGCAAAGGGGATGACGCTTTTGCTAAGGCCAGAAATCTGAATCCGACACATATTGAGACACAGTGTGGGACATGCAGGCAAAAAGGTGGGCTAAAAGAGAAGGAGAGAGGAGGAGGAGAAAGAAGGGAGAAATGGAGAGAAGTGCTTCCTGGCAGGCACCCATCCTCTCTACTGCCCAGGGTGGGTGTGAGCGGCAGGCGTGAGAAGCTGGCATGATGCCAAGCTTCTGGGCCACCTCAGTGGTTGTGAAAGGGGGGTGGGGGGGGGATAGGGACACAGGGACAGTGGCAGAGACTTGGGTCCCACCTGTGCTTGTCCAACCAGAGGGCCCTTCAGTGAGGGGACCACCTCTCCACCATACACCCCACACATACCGCATCAGTCGTCAGCTACAGAGCAGGACTGTGTGTCGCTTACACTGCTGTGAGCTGGGCTCCACTTTCACAAAGATGTGTATATTATTGTAATATAATATTGTGTGTAACTCTGTGTGTGTGTGTGTGTGTGTGTTTACCTGCATAAGTAGGTGAGTGTGTGTGTGTGTCTGTGTGTGCTTTTGTGTGTATTGCTGTCCGACCACATATAAATCCTACAGCACCTGCAGCAGAAGGATCAGCACAGCAGTGATGAAGATCACAGTGACAAGAACAGAGGAATAGAGAGGAGTCAGCCAGAGAAAAAAAAGAAAGAAAGAAAGAGAAAAAGAGAGAGACCGACAGAGAGAGGAAAAGTAGGAAAAGAGTGTGAGATGCGCAAGTGAACGGTGTGTGGCAGAGAAACCATGCAGAAATGAAATGTGACAGAGAAGAGACACATTAGAAATGGGAGAAAAGAGATGGAGAGAATAAGAGAGAGAGAGGGAGGAGGGGAGAGCAAAACACGGAGAGAGAGAGAGAGAGAGAGAGAGAGCATGACAGAGAGAAAAAAAGACAGAAAAAAATAAGGATTTGGAAACACTAAGGGAATGCAGGTATACTTCCAGTCAGACAGATCAAAGACCAAGAGGTGCAGCTAAGCAATACATGCCCATTAAAGAGAAAAAAGAACAGACAGAGAGAGAGAGAGAGAGAGAGAAATTAAAGCAAGAGATGACAGTTGCAAAAGATAAAGAAGTGTGTATGTCGAGAGGGATGAACAAATATGCACAGAACAGCACAGGGACAGGAGGAAGGACAGAGGGATTAGAGAGGAAGAGTTGGAGGAGAGGGAGAGAGAGAGAGAGAGAGAGGGAGAGATGGGGACAGAGAGGTGGTGAAGAGAGAAAATGACAGGGGAAAATGAAGGAGACTGCAGCTCTGTAAGTGACAGATTAAAGCTATAATCCCCCAAAGCTAGGCTTCATGCCTTCTATTAGGACACGCTGTGTGTGTGTGTGTGTGTGTGTGCGCATGTCTGTGTGTGTGCGTGTGTGTTGGGGACTGAATCTTCAACAAGTTAAGTGTCTCATTGTTATTCAATTTTAAACACTCAATCAGATACACAGCACTCACGCGTGCATGTGCACAGACACACACACACACACACACACACTGTACACAAACACCCCCAAACCACCTCCACTCACCTTTGAGATTTCCCCCTCATGGCCCACTAGTTTGGCTATGCATTCATATGTCACTGCGTTGAACACTTTGGCAGTGCCTAGATGGCACACACAGACACACACACACACACACACACACACACACACACACACACGTCAAACAGAAAGGTAACACACATCAAAATTTATAAAAGTTTACACACACTATACTTTATACATGAATATAGAATACATGTAGAATGTAATGCTGTATCACAGCAAGAAACTAAGTCAATGTGTGTGAGTACAGACGATGTGAGTGAGTGTCTCTCAGTGTGTGTGTGTGCGTGTGCATTCTCACCATCTGCAGAAGCAGTGGCAATGAGTTGCCCTGTGCAGTCGAAACACACATCCAGCACCTCATCATTGTGACCCGACAGGGTGGCCACACACTGACCTGATGTAGTGTCCCACACCTACACATACACAGACACACACCAAAAAAAATATTTAAACACACACACACACACACACTTAGACACACACATACATCTAAGTTCATGCTGAGGACTCTCTCTCACACAAACACAACATTCCAGTAGACACAGATTTCTAAGTCTCCATTAGGGCTCTGCATGCACTGCATACTCTCCCCTTTAAATAACTAAACACACACACACAAACACACACACACACACATACACAAAGTAAAATCTGTGATCCTCCATATCACATTTGTGTTTTCTATTATATTGGTAGTCGTGTGAGACAAATCTAGTGAGTTAGGGGCTTCGTGTGATTTGTGGACTATTAACTCAGTACTCTTCAGTGAGTCACACAGCAAATTAAAAACACACACACACGCACACACAAACAGATAGAAACAGGGGACTGGAGTCAGGAAAGGGTGCGTGTCTAATAAGAATCTAAAGGGTTTATTTTCACTCTTTTGTTCTTCCTGTGGAAGGTTAGAGTCTGAGCCTTGAGAGAGAGAGTGAATGAGTCATCTCACACCAATTACACTATATCCCTCCCTCCATTTCCCAGGCCTGCCTGCACACACGCAGAGAGGGAGAGGGAGAGAGAGAGAGAGAGAGAGAGATGTAGGGAGGAAATATGGATAGATAGGAATGGTTGAGAGGGAGAGACTGAAAGAGAGATGGTGATGGTGGTGTGGGGTTAAGACGGATAGAGAGAGAGAGAGATGGAGAGAGAGTGCAGGAAAGACAGAGGGAGAAAGATGGATAGAGAGATGGAGAGAGATGGAGGAAAGACAAAGGGATAAAGGAGTGGGCTGGGAAGGGTGTGATGAGTAATGTAATGGTAAGAGAGACATTAACAAGCGGAATGATTGGAGAGATGGAGGGACACATAGACAAAGCAAGAAAGACAAAAGGTATAACAGAGAGATCAAAGCAAAAGTGACAAGAAAGAGGGAGGTAGAGAGAGAGAGAAAAGAGAGGGAAAAGCATGTAACAGAAGTATGGGGAGGCAGGTAAAGGCCAAACGTTTACCAAAGTAAAAGATAAGCCGACCTTACATTCTACTGCATGTTATTAATCCAGTTGACACTATTAGGCCAACACCCTGACAGCTTGCAAGGTCATCAGACAGCCTGACATCATGCATTTGTTCTGCTTTAACAGTGTGTGTATGTGTGTGATGCATGTTCTTGTGTGTGTGTGTGTGCATAAATGTATTTAAGTGTCTGCTAAATGTAATGTAATTTCAGTTTGAATGTCAAGGAAAGGGATATATTTCATGCATTATTGCATTGCAACCGTATGCATTAGTAATATTAGATTTGTGTATGTTGCAGTGTCTGTATGCGTGCGTTCATAAATTAATATGAATCATGGCTGTATAACTGTGCAATTGTTTGCTATGTACTCTGAGTTCAAGCCTGTGCTCTGTCCTGTGTATCCACACGTGTGTGTGTGTGTGTGTGTGTCTTTGTGTGTTTGTGTGTGTGTGTGTGTGTGTGTGTGTCTGTGTGTGTGTGCGTGTATGTGCGTGACTGACCCGGCTGCTCTTGTCCATGGATCCGGTAAGGATTCGAGAGCAGTCCCAGTTAAACTGTGCACTGCTGATCTCAGCACGATGCCCAATCAGAGTGTGCAATCGCCTAAGAGATGGAGAGAGAGGAAGGGAGGAAGGCAGATGAGGAAGAGAGAAGAGGGAGAGAGGGAGGGAGAAAAGACAAGAGAGAGAAAGAGGGGGGAGTGGAGGGAGAGAGAAAGACTGAGTGAGTGACTGTGGGGATGAAAGGAAAAACATGTGAATTATTACTTTGTCAAGTCTGCAAGGCTACGTGTCTGGTGATGCACGGTTGTCCATGAAAGGGTGCAGGACTTTCACCTTCACCTACACACACATACACACACAAACCTATGTGTGCATTTGTATGGTACATGTTTACAGGCAAGTGTATGTGTGGTATATGTGACAGCGCAAGTGAGTGACAGAAAGAGAAAATGCATGTAATGCATGTATGCATGAGGGTGTGTGTGTGTGTGTGTGTGTGTGTGTGTGTGTGTGTGAGTATGTGTATGTGTGTACCTGTGTAAGGACCCACCTGCCTGAAGGGACATCCCACAAAGCCACAGTGTGGTCGAATGAGCCAGTGACCAGCTGATCTCCCACCGTGTTGAAAGCAAGAGAGATAACCTCAGCAGCGTGACCCTGAGTGTTAAACATAAATGCAAACACACACACACAAACACACACACACACTCCATCGTCATCACTGAGTTATTCTCACATAACCAAAAGGCAGCCCATAGTTTACTCCACACATTGCAGGCACATACTAAATATTTACATTACATAATACAAATTCCCAAAATGAATCATAAGGACTATGATTAGCCTAGGGTAACCCTAGGTGTACCAAATGCATTAACATTATTTCACTTTGTGCAAACGAAGCGTCTGAAATCCCTCAATTGGCCTACGTTTCCTTCCTCGTGGGCAGATCATTTCTGTGAACCTCTGTTTGCTGATTGCCTAACCAAAACATTTTTGGAGGAGATCTAAGCCAATGGAGAAATCCCTGACTGTGCTTTAGGTGAATGGGATATTGAGCGAAAGCACTAGGCGACGCTAGCCTGGCGAGTCTATGATGGACCACAGTAGTAAATTCCAGAAGTATTTTCAACATGCTAATTTAGTTAACCATCCAAACAGCATTACATTATAGATATGCATTTGTACAGGTTGATGGGCACTGTTTCTCCAAAAAGACTTAGACAGAGGAGGCTGAAGCCATTGAAGTGGAGTAAACCCCCACAGGGTCAAACCCCCAAAGGTCTACTAGACCTTGTAGCAACATAGCTGGGTTTTTATGAAAATGAATATATTTTCCTCCTCTGTCCACACAATGCTCAACTGAAGACAGTTTTCTGAAGCCTTCACTTTGGCCAGAGTTTTGAAAAGTAGCTGATTTCAGCAACTGAAACCTCCTTTTACAGTCATTTCACCGAACATAAGCTGCAACATGTGCAAACCTCGGGTCAGCATTTCACGCAAATAAAAACACAAAAAACTAAACAAAACAAAACTGTGTTTTGACTGCGCATTAACCTCACCCATGTTGTTAACTATTAACTGCACTTCACTTAACACTACTTACTAAATCAGAATCAGATCATGATGTCGAGAGAAATTAGAAAGAGGAAAAGAAATGCATTCCCATGTGAAGTCCTCCTCCATGTGCTTATCTCACAGATGAATAAATGCAGCTAAATCGATGTATTAACCTCGGTTAAGTAAGGGATTATGTTTTGTCCACTGGTCATTATAGAAAAATAAGTTCCCACAGGATGAAGAGGACCCTGAGGCCCTGAGGTCAAATAACTGACCTCCAAACTTTGGGAAAGTGAATGGAACCTCCCGCAGCATTCTGGAGAGGCATATGATAATAATTGCGATATTGTGATACAGTGCGACACACAGTACATTTGGACGATGGGTGCAACCTCATAAAAAACAGCACCCGGTTTTATAAATACGATGTGTATGCAGAATCTTAGTTTTGCCAAACCTCCATCCTTACGGCACACTCCGATGCTTATTTATTTGTTTATTTGCTATTCCCAGTCTTTGCCTGTGTTTACATACACATTTCATGACAACAAAGCACTCATTTAATTTAATAGGGTTCGTGCTGCCAAGACTACAAAGCATGCAATATGAAAAACACAGAGGTGGAGGTTGGGGTGGGGGGGGGAGTTGTGGGGGCGGAAGATGGAGGGAGGAATATAGAATTGTGGGAAAGGAAGGATGAGGGAGGAGAGAGGGAAAGAGAGAGGGATTTGAGAGAAGAGAGAAATGAAAGTACACAGAGAGAAAGAGGACAGGCAATTTAATTAATTTTGGTCTTTGCACGGATTCATGACAGCCTAAATTCCCTCTTAATCATCTTTAGAGTGCTGTTGTTGAAACTTCTACTTGGCTCCTTGTGATTTTATAACATGCTTGTCAATCGCCATTCCTTGAAATCCTCGTAGCTGTGTCAATACACTCTATTAGGAGAAAATTGAAACTTTCTTTTGTGGGGATTACTTTGTTCTTTGTTTCATTTGTATATTAAGCCACTATCTGACTTTACATAACAGTTCTGATATGGCTTACAAGCCCACACTCTGCACTCATGTGCTGGAATCAAATCTATGCCCAAGGTGGTGACATTTCAAGCTGGTTTATCCACAGAAACATCTGACACTTTATATCACAGTGTTTTCAAAAAGTATTCAAATGTCAGTATGTGTTTATAACAGTGCACAGTGCACAACAGTGTGTGTGTGTGTGTGTGTGTGTGTGTGTGTGTGTGTGTGTGTGTGTGTGTGTGCGTGAGTGTGTGTGTGTGTGTGTGTGTGTGTGTGTGTGTGTGTGTGTGTGTGTTTCGTTAACTGTGTGTCTCCACATGTTTCATCACAACTCTCTGCTCTCTGTGGAATTATGGAGAAGTCAACAAAAGAGACAGAAATGCTGGCTTCTCTGGGGACCATACCCCACACACCCCTTCACAGGCACTTCCCTTTGCCTTCCCTTTCTTTTTTTCTCTCTCTTTCTCTCTCTCCCTCTCTGTCTCTCCCTCTTTCTTTCTTCCCCACTCTCTCCTCTCCTGGAGCAGTGCATTACGCTAATGGCTGCTCGTCATCTCTCTGATGAGTCTGTGAAGCACATGAGCCATACTCCCACACACTCATGTTAGCACACACACACACACACACACACACACACACACACACACACACACAACAAACGCACACACACGCTGACACCAGGGCTCCAGACTATCATTTTGCACTGGCTGCACTGGTGCATCTAACTCTCAGGTGCACCAGCATAACAGTTAGGTACATGGAGATTTTCAATTGCATCTCATTTAACACTGCAGTTTTACTGGTTCACCTTTTTTTTTATTCACTGTCCATATGGGCAATATTGACTTGTAAATGATTAACACTGGTGAGTTCTTAATTTGAAGCTCAATTCTATAAGAAAGGTAACTTACTGAAAATTTAAACTTAAAACATCTTAAGACAAATGAAACAAAAAGAAAATCTAAATTAAAAGTGCAAGTGTTTCAAGGGCCACAAAATGAACATCCCATGGCTTGTGTCTCATTAACTATCCTCCATTGCAGTCACATGCCCCTCAGATGGCCAACTCCTGTAGTTTGGCCTTCTTGATCTTTAGCCTTGGCTAAACCAGCTTGCCAGACTCTCTCTAGCATCCTCTATAGAAATGTATTTGAGTACAACTGAAAGAGATGTTTAAAGAAGTGTTTTTTTTTTGTATTTTAATGATTTTGCAATTCACAATTAATTACATAATTTATCGTGAGATTCATTGCGACAAAATGTCTTTGCATACAGCTATGTAAATTGCAATATACATACAGCTATGTATATTGCAATTTACATTTTCAATTATAAGAATATTACATATTGTTAATGAAGGAATGAGACGGGAGGATTATTATTGCTACATGATGTGACATGGCTTATGGAAGGCCATAGCTATGGAAGGCTGTTAGCCACACAGAAAAAAAACAGATCATATATCTCATTATTCTGAGATAGTATCTCGTTATTTGGAGATATTCTCATTATTCTGTAATAGTATCTCATTAGGAAATTCAATCAAGCAGTGGTATAATTGAGATATTTCATTACTGTGAGATAAATAGGCTATATGCCCCCATTCCATATTTCCAGTGGTCATTCAAAGTGGGTTTGATCGCGAACAGCCCCTAAACCACACAACACATTGCAGTTAATTTATGCTGATTCAACCACTTGCTTTAAGCTTGTGGGCTTTGTAATTTGAAAGTTAAAGTGCGCTCTTACTCACCTGCAGCCTGCAATTAGTTCATTGCCGGGGGTGTATAGCCACTGTGGCCAGTAACCTAAACACAGTTCACAGCACTTTCGCCGATATAAGACGTGCGATGCAAATAAACACTACATGACCAATTAACGCACATAAGTTCAGAAACAGTCTATCCATATTTATGTCAATAGTGGGCCAAATATTTCTGGCATAGTGTATGGACAGCTATAACAACTGTGGTATGCATGGATAGCGAAGCAGAAATGTACACTGCTGCCTAACCCTGTTCTTACAGTAATGCTAGTATCTCAGAATAACGAGATAGTATCTCAGAATAACAAGATATTTAATCTGTTTTTTGTTCCATGATGCAGAAATGGACTTCCACGTGTAGCAGTTGCACTGAAAACCTTCTATTAAATTTACAGGGCATTAAACAATTTGATAAACCGTTTTAAAAGTTTTTTAAAGACTTGTATTTACATAACTGATTGGTGCTGAGAATATGCACATTAGCAGCCAAATTCGACTGCAATATCCTGATTTTGCTGACTAACTCGTATTTGCTAACATTTAGCATTAGCTCCGGTTAGCTTGCTAACAGGTAACTTGGGTTTAACCAGTGACTACGTTTACATGCATTTAAGTATCCCAGTTTTGATCATGTTCGGGTTAATGTGTTTACATGAATGGAGAGAAATCGGGTTATTAATATCCATGTTTACATGATAAATACTAATATTCCGGTTACTGATTGTAGCATTTTTTGCATTGTTCTCACTGAGAATTCTAAAGAGCGCCGCTTGATTGTCTCGGTGCTTATCAGCATTCCATCTCGCACGTCACACTCTAGAATATTTTTCAGTAACTGTCAGAAATCAGGATAAGGTGTTTAGGTGCTACAGCATCCCGGTTTCTTTTGGAGTACTCCACCTAGCATATTCCGATTTCTCAGAAACCGGAATATGGCCTTATTCGGGATTCTGAATTCGGGTAAAGGTTTTTACATGCGCAAACGCACGATACTTAATATTCCGATTATATTCGGGATACTTAAGTGCATGTAAACATAGTCAAAGTCAGGATACACCAAAGATTCTAGAGTGCTTTGGTGTATACAGCAAACTGGCTGACCTTACTTGTTGAAAATAAGATCATATGGACATGTTTGAATGTGAAAGATGTCATATGGGTAAATTCACATTTGCACATGGGGTTTTGAGGGTTAGCCTGCTACAAACCAAGGTCCATAGGCAACATTTCTAAGATGGGTAGAAGTGCTGACACTTGTTAGTCAGTTGAATCATGTGCATAATGCACACATTAATGTGTAGTTTACATTTCTCTGACAGAAAGACAAGCCTTACATAAGTGGTATCTTGTGGGTTTTATTCTTGTTGGCTGACACATGCCAACTTTTAAAGCCATAACATTTGATCCAACGTAATTAATCGGTTTACCCTGATAATGGCCGTGTCAGCAAAGTGTCAGCCCTGTGCCCTACTGCCTGACTTGACGTTACCATTATGGATACACCATTCTTCTCACAGTTCACGGGAACCGGGGTGTCACATTAAAGATAACAACGTGAAGAAGGGATGAAAACAGTAGATAACTAAAATAACTTTTCCCTTAAAAAAAGAATTATCCCAGTCTGTACACCAGGTAGTTAATAATTGGTATATGATATTGTTGATAAATAAGTCTAATTATCTGAGAGGTCCGTTATTTTGTGCAGGTTATATTTCTGTAATTTTCATGTTGTATGTCCCTCTCTCCTCTGTGCTAAAATAATGTAAATAACCTTGTGTACTTATGTTAGTTTATCTACATGTTAATTCAGCCTTACTTTCTATGGCTTAAGCCAGCGCTCTGGAAGGTAGCGGCTTTGACTATTCCCTCAAATTGGCGCTCATCCCTGTTCTTATGGCTTTTTGTGACGTTGGTCACAACACCTAATTGAAAATCTGTTTCCCTGAAGTAATATACAGTTCAGTTCAGATGGATGGTTGGATCAGTGATGTACTGTGTACGGCACCACACTGGTGCACCACTGGTGCACACTTGAACCAAACTAATCATGTGGGAATTGATAGCAGTCTAAGCAGTCTAAGTTGTGGCACAGAAACCAAGACCTGTTTCACAGTCTCCATGAGGAGACACCAGAGAATGAGCTATCTTCATCACATACATCACACACATGCGCGCACACACACACACACATCCATGAATGTACACACTCACGTACAGACACACATACACACACACACACACAGTGAACATTCATAATAGAGAGACTAAACACATCTGGAGAAACACATCTATCCAGGCTAGACTCTCTCTCTCTCTTGCTCTCTCTCTTTCTCTAACACACACACATTCACTGTCTCTCTCGCTCACACACAGACAACATTATGTTTATAGTTCATATTCAAAAACATTGAAGCTACACACAGACTCTCTATAGCTCACAACAAATCCAGCCATCCACTGCATCGGTGCATGGGTAAATTATTCACAGATCGGAAGTAATGAATGATTAAAGAAATTATAAAAAGATAAATGTATGCATGAATGGCTCACTGCTGCACCTAATCACCAGGGAAGGCCTATGACAACAATGAATTAACCAAAACCCAAGAGAGAGAGTAGGAGGGTGTGGGAGAGTGAAAGAGAGGCAGTAGAATCAGGTAGAAGATAAGACATTAAAGTGTAGTAACCTGGCAGAGACCTGAGAGATTGAATTAAATGATTGTCATGAGAGTAATGGCATTATCAGATTAGGAAATGGTGATTGAGACAAACGCACCGCGAGAGTGGCCACCTCCTCTCCTGTCTCAACATCCCATAATTTGGCTGTGGTATCCATGCTTCCCGTAGCAACCAAAGAGCTTTGGGGATTAAAGGCCAGGCATACCTGCATTGGAAGAACACAAGGGTAAGGAAGGGAGAATTACACACGAGGATACACACACACACACACACACTATAGAAACCTTTAAGTGATATTTGCCCTCAGACACAAACACACACACACACACACACTCCAATATGATATTCATTTGCATACCCAAAACTGAATCTGTGACGTGTGGCAAAGACACACACTCACACACGCGCACACACACACACACACATTCTTCTCGAAGGCAGAGACAGATTGGACGTACTATCTCTGCCATGTGCCCTCGAAACGTGTGGAAGCACTTTCCCGTCTCCACACTCCACAACTTGCAGGTTTTATCAAAGGAGCCCGTGGCAATCTTGTCCCTGAAAGAGAAAGGGAGGGAAGAGACAGTTTGAGAAGAGAGACAGAGAGGGATGGAAGGAGGGGAACGGGAGAGTAGGGGGGTAAGACAGAATGAACAGAAAAGTGTGTGTGCCTATTACAATTCCACATGAGCACTCACTGCCTAAAGCACCATGGCCTCTCTGAGCAGAGGCAGAGAAAGAGTAATGGATATATGCAGGAAGACTGCAGGATTGATCGAGAGAAAAACAAACAAGAGAAAAAGAGGAATGAGTAGACAGAAAAAAGGGGAAATAAGCGACCTCTGACTATTCGAGTAGCAACTAAAGTCAGAGGTCATACCATAACAAAAAGAGAGATAAAGATAGAGAGCGAGAGAAAGAGAAATAAAGATAGAATGGGAAAATCAATAATAGGGAAAAGAAAAAAGGCAAATTTATACCACAATAGAGTCTGATGAAGAGAAAAAAAGAGAGAAGGATGTGATTAGGAAAGGCAAAGGTGAGGGTTACCCGTAGGGATTGTTGAAAGCGATGGCGTACACCACATTCCTGTGGCCCTCCAGTGTGTGCAGCTCCTCTCCTGATGCTGTGTCCCAAATCCTGCATGTCCTATCATAACTGCCTGTTATGAAACTAGAGAGACAGGGAGATAGAGAGAGGTGTGTGTATGGTATGTGTGTGTCTCTATGTGTGTGTGTGTGTGTGCGTGTGAGTGTGGGGTGGGCGTACATGCTGAGTTATGAGTTAAAAACGGCAGACGACAGATGGAAAGACACGCAAGAAAAAGGTGTGAAAATGATTGAGAAAGAGACGGAGACAGGGAGAGATGACAGAAGAAATATGGGAAAGAACTGATTTGGAGAATGACAGAAAGAGTACACGGACAGGACAAATACTACCAGTATAGTGGTGTCTGGTGTGGTAAAAGGGATTATCCAGAGTGAATCAACCCATAGCTTTGTTGTTTCACGTTACTGAGGCTATTGATAGGTATGAGTAGGACAGAAATTGGTGACCAAACAGCAAAATGGCAGCTAACACTAACTGATGAGGGCAAGGAAGTTTTTTTTTGTTATTAATCTGTTAGCATTAGCTGCCAGTTTGCAAATTTGGCCTACCTTGTACAAAGTGCTGTCGGTCAACAGCACTCGGCAGCCTCAAAGAAGAGGGATATGGGCTGATTGGCTCCAGATTTTTCCTTTCAAAAGTAAATCAGACAGATGACACATGAAAATGGCTGTTTCTGAAATAGCATACAAATACTACTCATAGACTACTGAAGACAACTCATCTTGAAAAATTAAAATGAACTTTTCTTTTTGACAGGTGAATATATAATTTCTGACATTAAAAATGACTTATGTCACTGCGGCATATCTACAATGTGCTATGCTGTCACTGTTCAGTACCTTGAGAAGCAGAGAATGGAGCATGCCATTGACTGGAGTGTGAGATCTAACCAAGCTAGTGCCACTTACTGCTTCTGCTCAATATCACACATCGCTTCAGCACAGTCAGGGATCTCTCCATTAGCTTAGGTTTCCTCTTACCAAAATGTGCCCAAGCAATCAGTGTAAAGAGGGCTCTGGCATGCCCAATACATTGAAAATTCACATAAAGTAACATAAAGCATCTGCCTGTGTGGAAGAAAATGTATGCCAATTGAGGGATTCCATACACTTTGCACAAAGTAGAACAATGTGAAAGCGTCTGGTGCACCAGGCTATATGAGATTAGCGGTAAGGCAAAAGCTATGGGGAAACCAGCTAGTCCAGAAAGAATGAGTGAGCGTGGGAGAGTGCATGATGAGAGGGTGAGTTTATCACTCCAGAAAGACAAGAGATGCCCAGGGAGGAGACTGTGTCTGTGCCTGATATATGAACATCTCCCGTAAACTCACCTCGACCCTGATTTATTAAACGCTACGTTTGTCAGCGGGAGGATGTGTGCCTGGAGCACCTGGAGAGAGGGAGAAAAGGAGACAGAGAGAGGTTGTGGTGTGTGTGGAAGGGGAGGGAAAACAGACAAGAGAGGGAGAATGAAAAAGACACGCTTTAAGTCTGTCGATTCACTAAATCTATACGTTTCACCCCGTCTCATCTCTTTGGCGTGCTGGCGTGATGTGGCCATCTAGTGGAGGAGGAATAAAATGCAGTTTGACATAATTGTGCGGCAGAATGAATTTTGCCATATTTCTTCTAATTATAATAATCGTGTTAGTCATTTTAAATAAACTGCATATAAATCTCTTTAACAGCATATTTTTTCTGTGCTTGTCTGCAAGATAAATTACTCTAAATATGACGAGGTGTGCGTGTCCATGGGCAATGCTTTTCATGGATCATGCTGGAAAGGCACAAGCATAACATAACGCTTTGATACACATAGGCTAATGCACTTGAACCTTGAACTGGTGGAATCGACGATCGTCTGGTTTAACCAATTTATCCTGTAGAGTGCGCAAGAGCAGGCGCATCTGGTCGGTCCGCGATTCGGTGATAAGTGGCTCTGACTCCTGGATCTCCCTGAGAAGCTTCTCGATGTCAGTCCTGAAGCGGGATGGCTTATTGTAACAAAATGTACACAGTTTCATGGGATGTTTATACATACTCTAATAAGGTTGTTTTGAAAAATAAACGCTGCTCCAAAAAGAAAATGGAAATAAACTCACTCTAGATTTAAGTCCAGAAGATCTATAGATTTACTCCTCAATTCTCCACCCTTCACATACTCCAGAATAATTCCTGCATGCAACAGTTTGTGTTATTAACTTCATGGCTGTCCAGTGACCATGGCCCAAAATGCAAAAAGGATGCGTCTGTCTCGACGCCCGGCAGCGTTGTAAGCCGATTCGTTACAGGAGAACCACGAAAAACAATTTGGCAGGTGAGAAGAAGAATGTTAACGTTAGTCAGAAAAAATAATGATAGAGATAAGATATGCCTAAAAGGTTGCTTTACTTTACCTGGAGGATAATATCGAATAAGAAGTCGTTTGAGTCTCATTTTGCACTAAAAGGTGACTCTCATAAAGAGTGTCAGACTTATCTTCAGTCAACAAACTGTTCCCACAGCAACGCGGACCACGAGGTCTTGAGTGCTGGTGCACGAGCCATAGTTTTTTTTTTTTTTTTAGCCCACAGCGCCACCCATTCTTCGGGTTACGCGCAGGACTGTCTGTGATAAACTGATACTCCAACAGTGGGGCGTGGACACATCACAAGTAGGGCACAAGACTAAACTTGAGGGAGACGGTTGCGAATTCGCCCTAAATTCACATCCATTCGTCTCTGTCAGATTACTAATGGAGTTTTCGTCACACAGATACTATGCGCATATCATGTGAAACTGCGTGACCAGAGCTTTCCAACGGTGTTATTCGCTACTTACTGTGATGAACGGCTCGCTTTGAAAATACGCAAAAATAGCAACATATCAAAATAAACTGGAGAACCTACCGATTTTAGCACTGTGTAGAATTGTTCTCCACGATAAGCAATGCATGAGTAATCTGGTCTTGTAATCACATAAAATTTCTGTATTGTCTCCAACCCCCACCATAAAATAATCCATATAGTCATGGTACATGCAGAATTTTTTCATTACCCTTGCAGCAACAGAGGATTATGATCGCGCCCTTTTCTGTGCAATGAAATATGAATATAATATTATGTCAGTACATATATTTACAAATTACAAATGCCAGACTGCAGGCTATGCCATCATGATTTTTATATTGCCAGATTCCAGAAAACCCACCCTATCAGAATATAAGACATTTCTACTGGCATGCTTCCTTGTAATGACTGGGATAAGAGATGAGAGTGAAATTACTATGAAAATAACGTAGGGCCCATACGAGTAAATTCTTCATAATGAAAGAAAAAACGTCAGATAAAATTATTTAAATGATTTTTTTAAATTGTTTAAACATATTTTTGTTCCCATTTTAGCGCGCCGGGGAGGGGCAGGTGGGGCGTGAAGATTCTCCCCCCTTCAATGTTGGGAATGACAGAAAAAGTGTGAGAATCACTGAACTAATGTGACAAGATAATGACATAGCGAGTTACACTGCAGAAGTTGCCATTCTGATTGCTTTGTCATTGCACATAACCGAAAAAAATAACTTACCAACAACCGTCATATTTAACAGATAAAACGAGTTTAAAGTTCACGTAGCCTACTCAGCGAAAATATGATCACTTATCTTCCTCCGCAGAGCAAAGTCTAATAATGTACAACTGGACATTTATGCCGGAGAAGAAAATGCCAAGGCTACTCACAGCAGCAAAATATTTCTGAAGTCCGCCTACAACCCACTAAAATGAATTTCCAGCGGAAGATTCGCAATTTGGGCTGGATTTATCCCACTGCAATTCTCTGTCTGTACGGGTTCTTTGCCAACTGTAGGCCGGCTGAACCTTTCTTGACTCCGTATCTGGTGGGACCTAAGAACATCTCAGAGGAAGTGGTGAGTAGCTTGAGATGTGATTTATTGCATCAGACACAAGGTTATCATCGTAGGTGATATTCTGCGTTTAAAAATAGTTTTTGAATATTTGTCGAAGATAATGTTCTTGTGGAGGTGAATCTGGTTTTCCCAACATATTTTTTAGGTAGCTTATAGGCTAGTTGTCATAAATATTGTAGCCTAAGCTTTGACAAGAATCATCTATCAAATCCCAAATGAGTCCTGGTAATTTTGTGAAAACATGCCTATTTTTGGAACTGTTCTATTTAAGACTGATTGTAATTTATTTCCTCTATGTTTCCTCTATGTTTATTGGTTGTATGACCTGTTGATGAATATAAATCATTTGAAAAAGAAAGTTGTGCTTTTCATTTAATTCTGCCTGCATCATTATTATTCACTCAATTTGACATTCATCCAGGTGACAAACTACCTCTTCCCCATCTGGACATACTCGTACCTAGCCCTGCTCTTCCCAGTCTTCCTCTTGACGGACTTCCTGCGCTACAAGCCTCTAATTATGCTCCAGGGTACTGCCCTGCTGGTCAACTACTGCCTGCTGTGCTTCAGCAACAGCCTGGCCGGCATGACAGCCTTGCAGGTCATCTACGCTGTGGTGACCTCTACGGAGGTGGCTTACTTCTCGTCTATCTACTGTCTGATCCCACCGGAGCACTACCAGCAGGCCACAGGCTACCTCCGCGCTGCAATGCTGACCGGGTAGGCTACCTACTTCTTTTAGCCCACTCCTGACAAACTGCGCATCCAGTTAGAAGTGGATGAACAAGGCCTGGATGAACAAGGCCTGAGATATTGTGACACTTCATAAAAATTTGCAAGATACTGTATTGAATCACTAGACTTCATTTCACCTGAGATGACACACACACACACTATGATAGTAATTATGTCAAATTGTAATTTTTGATGTAAAATTAAGTAGGTCTTTTTGGGAGCAAAACTAGTCAGGTATTAGTCTCTCAACTGTATGTCTGCATAATCTCCACCTCTAGGGTGTCTGGGGGATGTGTACATGGGATTTTGTACTGCATCAGAGATGCCTGCCAAAGAACTTTCACCTGTCTTTCAGGTACACATTTGGTGCCACCCTCAGTCAGCTGCTGGTTTCTGTAGCAGGAAAGAGTCTGTTCTTCATCAACATCATTACTCTGGGCACAGTGAGCGTCTCTTTGATAGTGTCCTGGGTTATTCCCATGCCCCAGCAAGGGATGTTCTTCAGAAGGTCAGAGGGAGAAGACGATGGCCAGGAGAAAGACACTAAAGAGCAGACGTCAGGAAGCAGTATGGAGAAGGGAGGTTGGTTTCTCATGGCTGAAATTACACATCTTGTATTCCAGCAATAGTCATTAAAGAAAAGTCTGTGTTCTTATTCTCCCTGATTTTAATACAATTTTAAAATTTGTAATAAGATTTTAAAACACACTTTATTTGTTACCGAAGCTGCCATTAGGAAATCCTTTGGCTTGATCAGCAGCAACATGTCACTTTTTAAATTCCCTATAACATTTAGCACAGCAGCCTCCAGTGGTGTAAACTAGTAGTACAGAAAAGTCACACCAATGCTATGGAGTTTGCATGCTCTAGATAACTGCATATAGGAAGTTTTGAATGTTTCCAGTTTCCAACTCATTTTGGATGTTTTCTACTAAAACGCTCCACCTACTGTATTGTCTTTAAACTCCTCACTCCTCACTCGTTCCTCACTCGCACTCATCTGTTCTGTCTGCATACATAAATGTCTAACTATATGAAGTACACCTGTCTATTACATAGTGAATATAAGTACTGTATGTGGCTGTTCATCCCTGTGTTTCAGGCGACAGTAAGTGCAGTTTGGTCATCAGCCAGATGTGGGCAGCCCTGAGGGAGGCCTATGGTTCAGCGCAGGTGGTGTGCTGGTCCATATGGTGGGCTCTGGCCACAGCAGGCTATACACAGGTGTTCAACTATGTGCAGCTGATGTGGGACCACGTGGAGCCGTCCAGCTCAGCGGCTATCTACAACGGAGGGGTGGAAGCCGTCTGCACTCTAGTGGGTGAGAGAAGAGGGGTGTGGGTGGTGGGGATGGAGAGATTAGAAGAGTGGATGAATGTGTGTTTTTCTCTGTTGTAAAAACTAAGGATTTTTTTGTGAATAAGTTTTGGTTTAAGTCATCTGGGTGAAAACATTTCTTGGTACATCTCCATCATGTCCAAATATGACACCACATTCTTGGTGAGAATGAGTGAGGTGAAAGTGGATAAATAAAAGACACGGGTAAGACAATTTTCCTTCAGAAAAGTGAGACTAGATTGTATCTAGTAGCACATCTACTCTCCAGAGGAGCAATGCGACTGCCACAACACTGACTTTATTAGAGACCTTCACCTGCAGGGACACTTGATTCCTCTCAGAGAGGGGCAATAGCTGTGTGTGTGAGTGAGTGAGAGAGAAGGACCACAGATTACATCGCTGCAGGTAAGAAGCAGTGAGGGATGTGTGAGGGAAGTAATTAAGACGATAAGAGTTAAGGTAATTCTACCCTTGATGGGCAGCTGATAAGGACCTCAAGGCTCTCGGCATGTCTGACAAGGCAATAACAGAGGCAAACCAATTAAGATTAGCCAAAAGCTGGATTGATGCAGCAGCAGAGCTCAGTTCCCCTGCGTAAGGCTGGCCTGGTCTTGATGCTGTCGCTAGTCACTGGTCATAAAGACAGAAGGACAAAACACCTCTTTATGGCACATGGCATCCCGAGACAAGTATATAATGTCTAAAATAAGCTGTTGGGGCCACTGTGCTCATAACGTAGTGACAGGAATATTAGTTGTCGTTGTTACACTACACTGAAGTTTGCTTAATCATTGCCATGAAAAGCCAAGGGCAGTTTCTTGCAACTTATAGCCGATTTCATTCTGTCAGCTTTGCTCATTTAGGGACATCTGTTTTGGACTGTCACAGATATTTATGTGATTGTAATGTGGTGTTCCTTAGCCAGTATAAGGCTACATTACTGCTCATACGAATCAATGTCAACATACAGTATAGAGGCACTTTTATATCAGTTACTTACGTGTATACTATTCAGGGTGTTGTTAAATGTATATCAGAAGTCTGTCAAGGGGGTCAGGGACTAGCAAAGAGCCTTATAATCCTAGTTAATCTACTATGCACATTTCTTTACCTTTTAAGCCACCCTCCTATGTAGTTTCAGTCACCATGAGGCTCCCCCTAGTGCAAAGGTGGTAAAAGTTTTCTGACACATTTTGAAAAATCTGGTGCCAAGGGCCAATGCAAAATTAAAAGCACCACCGTTCAACAAGTTATAAGTGAAAGTGTTACTGCATTTTAGCTCAGACAACCCCCATGCCATCTAAAACATTCTATGTTATAGTGTGTAATGATACTGCAAACATCACACTAACTTAGATCGGCATCTTTTTTTTTCATTATCTTTTGATGGAAAACAGGCTTGTATTTATCCCAGGTTCTTCAAAACTATGAGGTGTGATGCACTTACCAGTGTTTAGAGTGATGTTATAACAGGCCACGTTCCATTTTATTTTTAGAATTTATACTGTGCAATTCCTACCAGTGCATATGTATTTCTTTACAAGCCAAAAGATCATTTTCAAAGAGCTAAGTTGACTGACTGACTAGGTATAAACATGAAGGCATAAGGTAACTTCAGTTTCACTGTCAGTGGGGTGCTAAGGCTGCAAGTCTGATTTACTGTATTAAATTTCAGGTGGGATACCAGCTCAAGTGTTTCTGCTTCCTCAGGTGCGGCTGCAGCTTTCAGTGTGGGGCATGTCCGAATGACGTGGAGCCGGTGGGGGGAGCTGTGTCTGGGCATGTTCTCAGCGGTGGGGTCGGGCGCCATTTTTCTGATGGCTTTCACCAGCAATATCTGGGCCTGTTATGCCGGCTACGTGCTTTTCAAGGCGTCTTACATGCTGCTCATCACCATCACTACGTGAGTGTAGATTAAGGTGACCAGACCTCTGGGATGAAAATCAAGACATTTCCCCGAGTTTTCTTTGGAAACTGGGGACACTCCTATTTCTACAGGAAGCATAATAAAAATAAACAATGTTTTAGCTTCATAAATCGGGGACAAAGTGGGTTTTCTTGTATTTGTCTGTCCTCAGAAATCGGACATCTGGTCACCCTAGTGTAGATGACATGCACAATCAGACACTCTCATATATGCAAGGGAATGTAAGCTGCAACGTGTATGAACCTCAGGTCTGTGGTTTATGCTAACTAAAAAGACAAAACCATACTTTAACATTATTTATTGAATCAGATTTAGATCATGATCTAATGAGAAAGTAGAATAATGCAAAAGACATTTGTTCTCATGTATAGCCCTCCTCCATGTTTTAACCTTATAGATAAAGAAATTCTGCAAAATCTATGTATTAAACTTGGTTAATAATTGGGAAAGTACCATACAGACACACAGACACACACTCAACAACACACATACACATATAGAGTACACACCTTTCAAGGACAGACACACATCCACTTACACGTGCCCTTAACACTCATTCACTCACTCACCCACTCTATATGTGCACAGGTTATAAGGTTTCAGCTATTACTGTAATGAACCTCTGGGTGTTGAAAAAGAAACTGCCTTTGAAACTAACAACTTTGTTTAATCAAACCACCAGCTTCCAGATTGCTGCCAACCTGTCCATGGAGTGTTATGCTCTGACCTTTGGCATAAACACCTTCATCGCTCTGGTGTTACAGACTATCATCACAGCAATTGTTGTAGACGAGAGAGCTCTGGGACTGGATATTGTGACACAGGTAAGTTACCCCACCACAAGTTCATTTGAACTTCTGATCTATTGGTTCTGCCTTGAATTTTCTATTTGTTTGCCAGAAAATCTAGCTGGGGAACTCAAAGCGTTAGGAGAGTGCCCTGACGACATAGTAGCAAAATATAATATTGAGCAGAGTTACCAATCTACATTACATTGGTATATTACACAACACATTGTCCTTATCATAATCTTTTTTGTGGTTGTGGTGTGTGTGTGTGTGTGTGTGTGTATGTGTGTGTGTGGTTCATCAAGTTCATTGTCTATGGGAGCTACTACACAGCCATCTCCACATTGTTCTTTATAAGAGGACTGTACGCTGCTTGTCGGCCTTCACAGCCCTCATCACATGAAGAGGCCCTGTCCTCTCAGAGGCTCTGACCCACAACAAACTGACATGACATTCCACTGGAAGCTGACATCATGGACACAGACCAGCTGATGAGAAAATATTTGGCTGGCTGAGATCCATCCCAAAAGGGACTGTGTACTTTGAATACATGTATACTTTACCTACATTCACAACATGACAGTTAATAATATAAAACAAGTTTACTGTGTCATAGATTAATTTAGGCATTGATAGGAAATATTGTGTGGGCATGTTGTGTACATATGTAACAGTAGTAGGTTTGATACTGCAAAAATGATAATGATGTCTGTCTTCTCTAACAATGATCACTTTTTTACAGTTAAGACAGACAGTGTGACAAGTTCTCTTTCAGACAGACTGTATGTTAGAAGCAGGACAGACTATATACAAAAGCAGTTGTATGTCATTGACTCATCGTGTGTCCTTTGTAGCTAATAATAATCTGTAAAATATTAAAGATTTACTAGTTCACCGTGCTTTTTCTAGCTCTGAAATTGAAAAATT
Organism: Tenualosa thibaudeaui; assembly: GCA_027481765.1. Lineage (NCBI taxonomy): Eukaryota > Metazoa > Chordata > Actinopteri > Clupeiformes > Clupeidae > Tenualosa > Tenualosa thibaudeaui. The sequence goes on along the minus strand of JAIFZK010000130.1, from coordinate 2,044,800 downwards.
AGAGAGACGTCACAGGTTAAACCTTTACAGTCTTTACTGCTTTGTTGTTCAGCTGGGTCATTAATCTGGTTAACCTGGTTGAATGGTGTTCTGTACAAGGGCGGTTCTCTTGGACTATATAATGGTTGTCTGGACAAAAGTCCCAGCAAATCATACCTGATGTGGCACAGAGTTGGCACAAAGACTGGCACGACTTCACCAAACCAGCTGCTCTGATTTAATTGGGGCCTCCTTAACACTTGAGGGTGCACTATGCACCCAAAAGTCATAGTTTGTAGAGGCAGGAGAATTTTAGTCTATCTGTTTTTATTTCAATCGTGCCAAATAGTGCCAAGAGGAAACATGGCATTTCAATGACACATGGTAAGTCAGTAAAGCTGACTGTTGCCCTTTGGTGTGGTCACAATGGCCTGTGGCCTCGTAATGCTATTTTATTGGGACTGTTTGCTGTTTTGTTTTGCTGTTTTAATTCCTGTAATCAGATTAGGTGATTGGCCTGATTTACAATCCATATTACACAGTGCACAGAAACACTAGGAAATACACAGATGTGTTTGTTTTTTGTTTTATTTTCTTTTAAGCAGATCTTTTATCACATGCATGCCTTGAGTCGAATGGGGTGTTTAGTTGAATTAATTGCAGGCCAGTGGATCAAAATGTCAACAGAAAATCCCGCAGAAGACAAACCCATAATCCCTAAGGACAAAATGAGTAAAACATCATGGCATTTCAATAACACATGGTAAGTCAGCAAAGCTGACTGTTGCCCTTTGGTGTGGTCACAATGGCGTGTGTCCTCGTAATGCTATTTTATTGGGCTACTGCCAATGAAATGTGTAACAATGTAACAATAACATGTTGGTTAAGGCCTGTTACCCTCAGCCATGTCTGAAACTATAGCATCAAGGGAGTTTGAGAAGAAAACACTTAGTCCCCAATTTTGATGCTGAGGAGAGAGTGGGATCTCTGTTACAGGCTATCCTCAACAAAAAGCAGTTGTGCTTGCCCACAGCCCAACTCAGGCCTACACTGTAAAAGAGGCCTAAAAGAAGAAACTACGTACTGTCCCTTTAAGTAGCAACTTAGGCTCCGCCTATTTAGGTTTTACCTGAACCAGTTAAACTGTGGTCGCAGGATTTGGGACACTATTTTGTCAAGTCTTCAAAATCTCAAGGTAAGATAATCTGTTGCCCACAAATTAGAAAATGTAAATTTGGTGCAACATTGAAAATATAGCCTACAGAGGTTTTGTTCATCTGTTTCGAGTTCAAGACACAAAACGTTGGTCGGTTGTTTTGTGTTTTTGTCTAAGACCGGTTAAATGAATGGGGCTTACTTTCCTTTCGACTTCTCATTCTTATAATTCAACTGAAGGTGCACAGCGTTAGGTACTGTGCTCATTGTCTTTTTCGTTGTTTTTGACAGTGCTGCATAAAGAAGTTGAAAGTGACAGATACCCAACCAGAATTTCAAGCCACCCACTAATGTCTCTCAAGTAAAAGTTTAAAAGTGTCTGGTGTCTTAAGTACCAAAGTAACACATGTTATAAATAGACACAAAACGTTGCATGTTACGAAGTTAGACGTCTATGGGTTTTCGTCCCTTATAAATTACGTTAATAAAAAATACCCTAAAACAACTTAAATACAAATGCTTTTTTACCAAAAAACATACTCCTTGACATCCCCTCCAACCAATGACGTAACAAATAGGCTATTTGATTTATCACATATGTTGCTATGAGGTAGTGAAAGTAAAGCGAGCACATACATGAGTCACAATTTGAGAAAGAGACCTGCGAAGTTTTTTTTTCGACCCAAATGTTCTTTGTTCTAACTCACCCATGTTTTAGTGGCTCTTTCTAAGTTCAGGATTTTTAAGGAGGCACAACCATGTCTCATGTTCATGATGGCTCTTGGACACCCTCTCCCAATTCATCAAAACTAAGGCAAAAATGCTTTTTCCAATCCATGCCCATTCCATGCCTCAAGTATGTTTTGAGAGTATATATACTTATATTCTGTCAAGTTTTACCTTTATTTTCCATATCCCGAGTTAGTTAGCCTACATACTACTCAACTAAATTCTGTATTTGAAGTATAGTTACAAATATCAGATGAAATGAAGAGAACCCTCACTGAGTAATCAGACAAGTTCACAGACAACTATATCTCCATTCATCCTGTATGTTGTTGTAGTTCAATTGTTGTCGCCAAAGAGGACCCCATAAAAGACCATTTCAATACCCAGCCTAAATAAGGTTTTAATTTGGCCTATACAATTGTGCTTGAGCTTACTTTTGATTAATCAAAATTGAATTTATTCTATTTTAACATCAGAAAGCAATTCAGTGAAGTATTAATACTTTGTTATTGTACACCTCTGGTTTTGGATATAGCATACACAGCAGTGCTGATACTGATAGGATGACTTCTCTGGCCCACCAAATTGAAAAAAAAAAAAAAAACTACCTCTGAATCCTTTTGCAAAGTGCTGTACAACTTTTTGGGTAAACACCACGTTCAATCAGGAAACCATGGCAAGTGATGGCAAAACGGTGTGCAGTTGAACTCACCCCTGTGCTTGCTTCACTAATTTCTGTAAAATTGTGTGTAAATGGGAAGTGTGTTTCAAGCCATAGTCCTGAGTACTGTCTGTTGGAAACAAATTGAGAAAATAGAGAAAAGGAAAATTAAATTGAAAGTGAATTTCTGTACTCCATTGAGCTAGTGTCAGATGCCAGGGACTTTGTTTGCTGTTTTGTTTTGCTGTTTTAATTCCTGTAATCAGATTAGGTGATTGGCCTGATTTACAATCCATATTACACAGTGCATAGAAACACTAGGAAATACACAGATGTGTTTGTTTGTTTTTTGTTTTATTTTCTTTTAAGCAGATCTTTTATCACATGCATGTCTTGAGTCGAGTGGGGTGTTTCATTGATTTAATTGCAGGCCAGTGGATCAAAATGTCATCAGAACCCATAATCCCAAAGGACAAAATGAGTAAGACATCTTCTCTGACTCTTCTTGTGATGTTGGTTTGCCTGAAAAAAAGTAGTTAACTATATGAATTCATGTCATAATGTCTAGAATTTATTTCGAATGAGGGTTGTATTCTTACAGAAGCTATTGGTATCGGTGTTGGTGTTGCTGTGGGGACAGCAGTTGGAGCAGGTAAGCACAACATCCATTTCCCCTTCTGAGAGCCTATTATTCACAAACTTTTAAAACACTCTACTGTGTACTCCCTGAGACACTCTACTGAGTACCCCCTGCACCACAAACAGCTTGCTATAACAATTAATATTTTTGCTAAAAAAATTACACTTAAAACAATGTAATGGCAGTTGTATTGCATTGGGGATTGGTGAGTGTAAGGTCTTTTTCCACATATTGTCTGTGAACTTTATGCCTGTGAGAGCTGAGAACCTATTCAGAGATTCATTCTGTGTACCCCATAGTATTGATCCAAGTACCCCCAGGGATACTCATACCCCAGTTTGACTACCACTGCTATAGCTTCACCAACCTAAGCCCCAAGTCCTGAGCCTTCACAGACTTAACTGACTTGCATTGTTAAGTGGATGGGGTTGCAAGGTTGTGAGTGCTTGAATGATACACACTTCTGTTTCCGTTGTATGGCACTGGGCTTGTTTCACTTGGTTGGCTGGCAGGCTGATTGGCTTAAAACAATGCATTCTGGGGGTAATGACACTTTTTCAATGTTCCCCATAACCGTAAGCCATGAATCAGCCAATCAGTCAGGTCTTGCCAGGACTTAGGGCATAGTGTTGACAACTAGATTCTTGTAGATAAGGGCTGTGATGTTGTTCCAAAGAATAGGCCTATCTATACTGATTTAAATGTGACTTGTGTCTTTCGTTTGCAGCTGGAGCTGTGGCCATGGCACCTGTTGTTCTGACGGCCATAGGTTTCACTACGGCTGGGATCTCGGCAGGCTCTATGGCTGCCGGCATGATGTCGGCCGCAGCTGTCGCTAACGGAGGTGGAGTGGCAGCTGGGAGTTTGGTGGCTGTGCTTCAGTCTGCAGGTGAGAAACGCACAAGTTTCTGTCTTACTGTTCTTTCATTAATCATAATTAAAGTAAAACTAGTATGAGGATAAATATACAGAGCTGGAATTGGTTCCCACACTGTACAAACTGTGGTGACCTTGCCAGGCTAGTGCCATCTAGTGGTGTCTAGTGCTTCCACTCAATTTCATTTAGCTCCACAAGTAGGCTTCACTCTGTCTCGGAGCTGGGACAGGCCAATTAGCAAACAGAGGGAGGGCTGAAAGTGATAACGTTGAATTCAAATGTGGCAGTGTGCTTCATGCATTCCAGAGGCTCCTCCTTTGTGTGTGTGTGTGCGCGCGCATGCATTTGAAATGCACGCACACACACATGCTGAAAGATGGTGTGTGTGTGTGTGTGTGTCGCACTCCAAACCAGCCATAAATTTGACAACAAATGACAAGGGTGCCACAAAAACTGTAATGAAATGTTGAAGACTTGTATATTTCCCAAAAATCCAAAGGATTTCATGTATACCTGTAAACAATTCCAGTGTGAGGGGGAGGAAATATTTGGCCTACTTTATCAAGGTCTTCCACAACAGGTCAGGTAATATGTGACATTCAGTACAGCTTGTTAACTAGTCATTATAACAGTGGTCTTTTAAACAAATAATTACATTGAGTTAGACAAATATTCAAGCCCAGAGGAGTTCATCTTGGCAATGTCAGAGCTTTAGAACCAAAGAAAGATTAATAAGGTAAAATGCTGGTGTCCGGAATGTCACTTTTAACAAAAACTATTCTCAGGGAAGACCTTATATTACCAACGATTAGGGCAAACTGCATTCTATACATATGCATTCTATGTTCCAACAGTGTGGCTACATCAAAAAAGAGTCCAGAGGGGTATACTACAAAGCCAGGTTACTGGATAAACCGGGTAACCTCTGGAGTAACCGCTGATCTAAAAACAACATGTCACTTCAGAAACAACTGATGCTCAATGGAGGGTTCTTTTAGAGATCAGTGGTAACTCCCAAAGCTACCCAGGTTAACTATTAACCTGGCTAAGTAGTACAGGCCCCAGTTCTTTTATTATTTGCATAACTAAATATACAATATGATAAAAGACTGCTGTCAGTTGGGCAGCTGAAATACTGTCTAGGACAAGAAAGAACCCTCTTTGTATACATAATCATCTTGCCAGTTCTCCAATCGTCTTGCCAATCTCCAATCTCCCTCTTTGTTTTGTCTTAGTGTGTTAGTGTTATTCAACTTTTCCTTGTTGAACCTCTTAACATTCTATTGTTTTGGTTTGGTTGGTTCTTCCTGTGTGTGTGTGTGTGTGTGTGTGTGTGTGTGTGTGTGTGTGTGTGTGTGTTTGGGTTCCTGCCTGGCACAGGAGCTGTCGGGCTGTCTGCAGGAGCTACAGCTGGCGTGGCAGGTGTAGGCGGCACTGTGGGTGCAGCCATGGTGGGTGCAGGTGCATGGCTACAGAAAGTGTTTAGCAAAAAGACTGATGGGAAACCTGACGATGATGATGCTGATGACAATACCGGAAGAGATCCAAAACCTCCCGACGATGATGATGCCAGAAGGGTCTGTAAACTTCCCACCAATGGTTCTGCTGGAGGCAACCCTGAAGAACACAACAAGAAGCACCTCAAGAAGCATTCCAGAGAGGGCGCCAAGACAGAGGGCTCCAGAGAGGGATCTAAGACAGAGGGCGCCAAAGAGGCCACCAGAGAGGGCGCCAAAGAGGCCACCAGAGAGGGTGCCAAGACAGACGGCACCAAAGAGGGCTCCAGAACAGAGGGCTCCAAAAAGGGTGCTAGAGAGGGCTCCAGAACAGAGGGCACCAAAGACACCACTGATGACGACTCTGGACATGATCTGGAGATGAATGCATTCAGCTCTGAGATGGAAATGGCAAGAGGAACAGGAACCACCCCTTTTTAAATAGCCTGACCTGGAGAAGCGACCTTTGATCTCAAGTGGCCATAATGTATTGCATTGTTTTGTTTTGTTTTGTTTATTTGTTTAATACAATAAATTTAAAAAAATTCTGAGCACTCCTGAAACTGATGTCTGAGTCTGTTTGTTAAGTGACTTTGCTCTCACCTACAAAGTTACTTATGCTTCTTTTATTTTTACATTTTAATGAGCAATAGGTTGTATTCATCTGCTGTCAACTTGATTCTGACCATAGATAGATAAGATGGATAGATCACAACTGTGTGTGCCCCCCTCACCCATTCAATCAAGTTTTCTTATCACCGCCAAACAGGCCTGATGCATGTTTGGGGAATGATCTGACCATGTCAACATCCATCTGTATGGATGGGGTGATCCCATAACAGTAACCTTTTCTCCTCGCTGTGATAAATGGTTCACAAGAAAAAATGACTTTGAACATACAGTAGGCTACATTAAATTTCTTAATACATTCTAATACTGCAGGTGCTCTACCTGACCTGCTCAAACTTTATTGAGACCCATACACTTCTCCCCCAGTACGCAGAATGGTATACAAACAGCAGATGAGGCCTACTAACCACATGACCAGTACCTCATTAAGTACCACTGGCGCTCTACCTAACTGGCTCTTATTGAGCCACATGCACCACCACTCTGCTGCGTTTCATGTACTGCATACCACACACTCCTTCCCATAAAGATCAGTATACGAGTAGTACGTAGTAGGCATTTTCAGAAATGGCAATTGAGTTTAACGTTAGCAAAGTGTAGGCTAAGTTTTCTGGTGCAGCTACAGTAGTGTACATTTGGTTGACCTCTTGTAGTATAGCCCACAGGAGGGCAGAACAAGTGTGACTGTAATTTGCTTCCGACAATGCTTTGTAATTAACAGTAATCTACTTCCTAGAATTGTTTAGAATGTTAAGGCACATGCTGCATTAGAGCATACTTTATTAACCGTTTCCCAGTGTGAACTCACACACAGCCATGCCGCAGGCTTGACAGAGATCAAGTGTGTCACCTGAGGAGGAAGTGTGTGCTACCAGCTTAAATTAAAGGTTTTGCCAGATGGCAATTATGTACACACTAAAGTGATGTTTTTGTAATGTCAGTAGAGGCAAAGTGTTGTGAAAATGTGAACATTTATCAAGCTGATCCTTCAATAATAGGAGCATAAGAGAGGCTATATTAGACTACATTTGGAAGGAAAAAAACGTGTTCTGTCTTTTTTTGTGATCAACAATTTTTATTGTAGAAAAATGTCAAAGATTAAAAGAAAACTATATGCGACAGAGAAAGTGAGCTCATAAGATAAAAAAAAAACTGCAGATGTGTGATCACCAAAATCCAATTAAAATACAGACACTTGCAATTTTTTAGAGAGTTCCTTTAAAACAATGTTCCAAGGGATAACGGTATGAGGTTTAGCTTTATTTGTTCTCGCTGTGGAGCGTTCTAGTAATGCAATATCCTTAGTCAAAGAGACAGGTAGAAAGTGTCCTGTCTTCAAGAATAAAGGCTGTCCCTTTCCTGAGCCCCTTCCTGCTTTTGTCTTGTTGTATAAAACTTTGTGATTCTGTCATCAAAAGCTCTTTCATCTGTTGGACTGTGGACTCTGCTAACCTTTATATTTCATTGGAAAAATTATAAAATATATAAACTACAAAAAATATATACAGTATATTATTTTATATCATATATTTACACAAAACATATATCTTTAAAATTTTGGGCTTCCACTTGTGCGTATGCCACATTTTGTTTTATTATTATTGTTATTATTATTATTATTATTGACTCTTTATTTAGCAGTTCAAACTAAGAGGTCAAACCTTCTAACCTGAATTGGGACCATGGAATAGACATTCCTTCACAGGTAATTCCATTGTGTGTCAATGTTTACATTACTCTTGTCTGCTTCTAGAGAAACCTCACTCTTTACAATTTTTGAAAGTGTCAGTAACGTGCTTTCCAGAAAACTGGTAGTTCAGTTACATGTGGTGAGTCCATTGTGAGATTTAGATCTGTGTAGTTAGAAGAGACACTTGCTTACTGATGGTAGGCTACAAAGATGATCCAAAGGAGTAAGAGTTGAAATTGCATGTTTGAGTTGCAGTATGAAGAAATGTGTTGTAGTTTTGTTTTAACATGCATTGCATGCCCATGTGTTTCCTTGTTGCTGTGAAATTATTTTATGTACACCAACCACATAGGCAATAGCAAGTGGGTTTGCATGTGTCAGCATGTTGCTGCAGGATCAATTTATTTGTATTTAACACTGAAACAGGATGGTCTGCTGAGCAAAATTTATGTTTCTGTAAAGGTAGATTAACTTGCATCAAAGTCTATTGGCGCCCTCTGGTGGCAGAGCCGGTGGCATTATTATGGAGACTGCAGTGCATGTATGCAGTGCTGAGACTCACAGGTGCAGTTCCTTGAGGACACAACATGCAGCGACACATCAAACTGATTTATCAATCAAGTCAGCCAAATTAAAAGTCTTTTAGACAGTAAAATAATTCACAAATTCTTGCTTGTCTACAATTGTCTAGTATTATTTTTATGCAGATCAAGACTCCTCACTTAGTTTCATCTTTTAGTGACTTGACCAATTCAACTCATTACTGTGTAATATGTATTATCCCTCCTTTTGTGTTCATTTCATAGTTACAACTTTCTGCTCAAAAATGACCAGAGCATTTAAACTTTAATACATACATTATCAATCAAATTTTGTGATGGACCTCTGTGATGGACTTATGCTCTCTTGAATATTACAAATTTAAGACTTTAGTGTACTAATTATGGCCTAATTATGTAATTCAGTGAGGGAGAGATTTTATTGGAAGTCCTGGTGGAGGCTGTCACTGGAATCAAAAATATAGAGTGAGAGGTGTGTTTATGTTTGAATAAGTGAACAAAAACACACTTAAACTGTCTGTTACAGAACAGAACTGACCAGGTGTAACAGGTGTAACAAACCTGAATAAAACACCCAAAATGTAACAAAAATGATTAAGATTTGTGTTATCTGTTCAGATAGCCTGTATGAACAAAGCCATGAAGCCCCATGACCATCTAACTAAATCAGGTAAAAAAAATGTGATTTTGATCAAATTTGACCAGCACACAACAGCAGGGATTATGTATCAACGTGTAAACTGAAATGAAGGTTCCCCATGCACTGTTCATCATAATCTGGATGTCTTGACTCCTGTCAGTCATTACCTGATTTGGTTACACATTGACAGGTTTATATGCACACTCACGTCACACAACGCTAGTCTTAAAATCACCAGAACAGGTAACAGACAGAGAGCAGAATCACACACCTGTGCCCATGCATTTACAATGTTTATGATCGATGTGCCTGTGTCACTGTAAGCTAACTGCTATATTCTGTTTGTATTCACCGCATATCACAGATATCAGTTCTGTCCTCTGTCTAGGAAAAATTCATTCGCTCGTACTGTTTCTCTCTCTCTCTCTCTCTCACACACACACACACACAGCCTACAGACAGCACATTGGCAATGAAGTGTGTGAAGACATGGCGATCAAGCTGGGCATATCCCACCACTTTGCTTTGTGCCTATGGCTTCTTCACTACTGTAAAACCATTGGAACCATTCCTCATTCCTTACCTCACTGGACCTGACAAGAACCTCACCATAGAACAGGTAGGTGATTGCAGTTTAAGGCAACAAATACACCAAGTGCACCATTTTCCAAATCCAAGATGGCTGTAATAAGGACCTCTGATTTTTTTTTTTTTTAAGCTGTAGTTGTTGTTGTAGTTGAGTGAGAATGAGTTTAGAAGTCTGCAGAAAAAAGATGTAAATGAAGAGCAAACAGGCCTTCCTAAAAAAAGATCATCAAACAGCTTCAAGTAATACAAAATACAGCGGCAAAACAAAAATAAAAAGAACTGACCACATTACTCCAGTTCTGGGGGACAGAGGTACAGAGTTGACTTTAATGAAGCAATATAATACACCAGTATGAGCTTTTGTGATGACTTCTTGAAGTTCCAAACTGAACTAAATTGAAGTAAACTGAACAGCTGAAAGTTTTTTAAATGTATTTCCTGTGATTGCAGATACCTGATTGTTTTCAGTTTCAAATCTAGACTTCACAAAAATTCTAAAATTCACATGCTGATTATTGCACTTATATTACTTTTATCACTCTTTTACTTTTGATCATGTACTTTTTGCCTTTCATTTTGTAAAGCACATTGAACTACCTCCTATTTGAAATGTGCTATAAACAAATGTGTATTGCCTTGCCTTACCTAAAACTGTGATGCATGAAATCCACAAATGGTGCATATGCTTTGTTTCAAAACATTCATTAAATGTGGTCAGCCCACTATGCCTGAAGCACTTTGTGGATAAGACTATGAGAATTAGTGTTCCAACTGTGGAAAAACTGTCACTCTGCCCAAATGGAAATGTCCATCTATTGTGATTTACACTTGCTGATCATATAAACTGGGATGAGAACTGGCAGTGCCAATCCAAGATTATAGTTTTACTCTCCTCAGTTCAGTCATCCACTTAAATAAATATCATGTCCATGTTTGCTGTAAAGCAACACTTAAACAGTTCAAATCAACAGTAGCCTTCAGTTAAAATGTGCAGTTACAAAAAAATAATTTAGATATTGTCATTCTTTCCTGTGAGATGATGGTCCTAGAACAGGTCGGTTATCCTGTCTCTGAAATGTCACCACACTGCGTAGTGCTCAGATTAAATAGGACTCGTATTGTTCCTATTATTTTGCCCTCAGGTGAGCAATCAGGTCTTCCCGGTGTCGACATACTCGTACCTGGCGGTCCTTGTGCCCGTTTTCCTGCTTACCGATTGGCTGCGCTACAAACCGGTGATTGTGTTCCAGTGCTCGTCCCTGGTGGTGACGACAGCCATGCTGCTATGGCTGCGGACTGTGCCAGCAATGCAGGCCATGCAGTTTTTTTACGGCGTGGTGATGGCCAGCGAGGTGGCCTACTACTCCTACATCTACAGCGTGGTGGAGGTGCGGCACTACCGCAAAGCCACCTCCTGCTGCCGCGCCACCCAGCTCCTGGGCTACACGGTGGGCTCGGTCCTTGGCCAGCTCCTGGTCTCGTTCGGTCTGCTGTCCTACCACTACATACTTGTACTCACTCTGGTCCTTACCGCACTGGCATGGCTGGTCTCTTGGCCTCTCCCTATGCCCCAGAGGAGCATGTTCTTCCACAAAGGAGTGAGGACTGAGGAAACAAGTGAGGCACAGGATGGGAAAGACGGAAATGATCAGCCTGCCTCCGACGTCCCCAAAAAAGTGGAGGCCTGTCCAAATGATTCAACTTGTACAAATAATAATTTCCACACAACAGGCATGTATGATTTCTTGCAGTAATTCGTGGAAAGATTATAAATCACATAAACAGTTTTTTTTTGCTCCAAAAGGTAAACTCGGAAAATATAAAATGCTATTGCTTTAGCCTGTTTATGATTCAGATATCCCAAAATAATAAAAAAAGAAACTGTTCTCTGACATAACAAAACATTAACATCCTGCGTATGTTACCTACACAGCATCACATATGGCTACACTTCAGGAAGCAAGCACCAAAGAGTGCTCTCCTAGCAGCTGCAGTGGGTCCTCAACGGCCTCAGTCAGCGGAGGGACTGCAGATGCAGATCCGGTTAGTGGAGCGAGCTGCGGTGGGGTACTGGTTCGGCTCTGGAGGGACTTTGTGCAGTGCTACTCCACGCCGGGTCTGCTGCGCTGGTCCCTTTGGTGGGCTCTGGCCACCTGTGGCTACAACCAGATCCTCAACTACGTGCAGGTGCTGTGGGAGCACACAGAGCCGTCAAGCAACTTCACCGTCTATAACGGTGGCGTGGAGGCTGCCTCCAGCCTGTTTGGTGAGCCTTTGAGTGTTATTTTTAATATCATTATTTTTATTATCATCACAATATATGTATTTTTATGTGTATACGAAAATGACTTAAGCCACCCTCTGAGGTACGGGAAAATGTTCTTATTTTGTATTTAGCGCATTGGTTTATTGTTGCATTGTGTCAAAGCAGTTTCTTTGATATCCCCTGGCCTCTCTCATTTGAACATCAAACAAGAGATCATAAATAAAAAGAGAACACAACAGATAGGCCAGGCACACTAATAAGATGTTTGAAGTCTCGATCGAGGTGTTCTGGGTTTTACGGAGCACCCGAGGGGGCACGAAAGAGAGGGAAAGAAAAGAAGGGAAGAAGAAAAAAGGCACATACTTTCGCGCGATCCCTTGAAATCTCACAAAGGCATTTTTTTCAGGTTCATGGTTCATACTGGGCTCCATTCTGGTGACAAATGATTGAATAGTCTAGATCACTTTTTATGTTGGCTAGACCTAAAAATGCAAATGTATTGGGCACATCAATAAGTTTTTTCCCAACCCTTGTAGAAATGCAAAACTCAACCCAATGTCCAGAGTTGAATACTCAGTCTCAGTCAAAAAATAGGCTGTTGGCCTAATCAGACAATTCCGCTTCACATCAACACCTTCCTATCTCTGATTTATCCAGTGCCATGAAAGGACTGAGAGTAGGCCAAGTCTAAATGACCTAAAACAATCTATGTGAGCAGGTCTGTGCAGACACCAAACAGTTAATGTTTTTTAAATGATTAAATTTAGGAACTGCAGCCAGTAAGTAGCTTATGTACTGGAAGTAGACTGCAGCATCTCTTCATTCGCAGAACTGCAAGGTAGCAGCCAGCAGGCAGAATGGAGCCCAGTATGAACCATGAACCTAAAAAAAATGTGAGATTTTGTGAGATCTTGCAAAGGTATGTACTTTTTTCACCTACAGGGGTCCATAGGGTTTACCTAAGAGGCGCACAAAACTCTCCATACATTTTCCAGTCATATGGGCATTTCAACATGGCAGCTGCATTCGATGGCAGTAGTCGGTAATGTCATGGTGTGAAGATTTTCTGGTCATACTGTGGTGATTTCCTACCCAGAACTACACCGTGCTATATTCTGGATGTCGGTGGGTGGGAATAATAATTCCCAACAAATTGCCAAAAAAGGTTAAAAATGATACCTTATAGTAGCGAGAAGTTAGTGTTGCTTTAATTTTTTTTTTTTTCAGGTGCTGCCACAGCCTATGGTATTGGTTTCACACAGGTGGACTGGCATCAGTGGGGTGAGCTGGCACTGGGCTCTTTCTCTGGAATGGGCAGCGGTGCCCTCTACCTGATGGTTTTCTCTGGAAACATCTGGGCTTGCTACTGTGGCTACGTGCTCTTCAAATGTCTCTATATGCTGCTGATCACCATAGCAATGTGAGTGTGTGTGTGTGTGTGCGCGCCAGGTGAGTCCATGCCACGTGAGAAAATGTTTTGCACTGGTGGTTTATTATTGGTTCAATGTTTAACCCTCAGACACAATCTTAAACTCAATTAAGATCTATCTCTGTCTATGAGGGTTAGATATTAAACTAATAATCAACCACCTGCATAGTTTTCCAGTCAGGTCAATGAGGTCATTTTTTCTGCCAAATCTTTCTCTTTTGGCAACCTTTTTATGACAAACATTAACTTTGTGAGAAGCAGTATTAATGCAATTTCTAAGTCGTTTGTTTGCATGGCTATTCCAAAACAGAAATTTACAATTAAATCCAATATTTCAACATGATCATTGTATTTTCTTTCCACGCAGGTTCCAAATAGCTGCAGACTTATCCATGGAGCGCTATGCCCTGGTTTTTGGTGCAAATAACTTTGGTGCCCTGGTGCTTCAAACGGTCATCACTTCTGTGGTGGTAGATAGTAGAGGGCTGGGTTTGGACATCGTCACACAAGTGAGTTGCATACCCTCTGGCTAGTTTTTCCTTCAAAGCATAATTTCAGCACCTTTGGTACTGTGCTAGCTATTTTTATGACTGCATTATGGAGGCAGTAAAAACAGTGGGTCCTCAACGGCGGGATAAGCCTTCAGAGGTGGATACCCAAATTTGAACTTAGAAACTATGATGAGGAAGTAATACAACCTGAAATTAAGGTTGAAAATTTCATTGAGAAATAAAACAAATGGAGTGTGTGTGTGTGATATATATATATGTATATACACACACACACACACACACACACATATACATACACACTCTTCTGAAGTGCATGCTTGTTTGGAAACCATTCAGAAGCACATGACATACTTTCAATGCCGATAGACTGTGCAAGAATTATATTATTATTGGATATTTAAATAACTGCTTCCCAAACTAGCTTAAAATTGTTCTGTGCACTGGTTTTACATGCTGGGCTTGAGATTCAACCTGCTCCTCCTCCCTCATTTTCTCTTCCAGTTCATCATCTATGGCAGTTACTACTGTTTCATTTCTCTCGTGTTCTTTGTCTGGGGAATCTACAATGCCGTGAGTCGAAGGAGACAAAAGGAAACTCTAAAGCAGGCTGTGGCCACAGAACACAAGTTCTGATTTAGTTTGGAAATGTACACTACACAATGAAACACGTAAGCAGCTTTTCAGACGAGGCTGGTAAATTGTATCTAGTGTGATCTTCCCCTCTCTCATTCTCACTCCATGTCAGTATTAACTAAAGTGGGCTGTATATGGATACTACATGCCAATATTAGCAAGCAACCTTACAATAGTACACTCCCTTAATTGCTGAAAAGAAGGAAACTATGCCCACCTGTGATAGCGGAAGCATAATAATGACTTACCTACCATTGCATTGAGTAGTTTTGGTTGTTGATGGGATGAATCTCCACCAAGACTGGAACAAAATTCCCATACTGGATGAAGCCACATGTGAAATTGAAGTTTACATGGCTGCTTCATGTGTAAATGGTTAATTGAAACTATATGAAGCTATTAGAAATAAAAAGAAACACTTTCTGGCACCTACCCAGGCTGCATAAGAGTGAAATACTGCCAACCAGCACTAAATTGTAGCAAGTATGGGCCTACTGAAATGTCCATCACAATGTATGTATTTTTTAAACACAAACATGCTATAAAATATATTAATAAAACCTTTTTTGGAATATAGAAAACATTCTGAGTCATGTTGCTTGAAATGTTTTAGTTAAAATTCATTTTTAATATATACTGTATATATAATATATATATATACACACACATTAACTTAAATTTCATATAACGCCCAGAAGAAGTGTTCTGTCCTGTCTGAGGGGCTCTCGCTCAGGTGAGACTCTTCCAAGTGAGCTCACCTGATCTCCTCTGGGTCCCTGTTCCCCAGGGCACTGGCAGCACAGAGAACAAAACAGAGAGCCTCTCCTCTCCTCTCTCTCTTTTTTGCTTACATCATTCTTGAAACAAAGGAAAGTCAGAAGAGTCTTTTTTTAGGCCACTGCAGTCTCACAGAGGTGTGTGTATGTGTGTTTGTGTTGTGTGACAGAGAGAGAGAGAAAAAGAGACAATGAATGTATAAGAGGGAAAGTGTGAAAGAGTGTGTGTATGTCTGTGTGTGTGTAGAAGGGCTCTGCTCTCCTTAAAGTCTGATTCAGTCAATGTAGCCGTTTAGCAAAAGTGCCCCATGTTCCGCTACCCCATAACCCTCAGAACTTAACACAATGTGTTAAAAGATACAAATACTGATATGCACAAAAGAGCTAAAGTCTGGCCTCTGCTAAGAAAACAAAGAAACAAAGAGAAGAACTGAAATTCTGTACAGGGTTGCAGCACGATGAGTGAAAGGGGTGGGGTTTGCAATAATAACTTAGTCAGTCAGTTTGTGCAGAGGCAAGGACCTCCACAGGCAAGCCAGAGTTCAGAGGTCATATTGTCAAAGAGGGGTGGCGAGGGCACCACTCTCCTTTCCGCCCACCCTACCCTGCTTTGTGTTTGGTTGCCGTGGACGACGTCATCACAGTCAAAAGTTGTTCACAGCCACTGTTGTTGCTTTAAGATTGGTGCTATTTTTTTCTTTTGTTCCATTTTTCTCTTAAATTCCATTTTTGTTCTTAAAACTGGTTACAAAAAAATGCAGGTCCTTTAGAAAGGTTTCCTTTTTTGTTTTGTACTTTTTTTTTTGTTTTGTTTTGTTTTTTTAAAGCTACTCCTGTGGAACGGAACAGTGCAAGAGGTGCAAGCGCAGCCACAGCGCCCTCTGTGGGTGAGGAAGCGCTATAAGAAGGGATTTGTGGAGGAGTTTCCTGTGGGGAACTGAGCAGCAGGAGCACCCACCTGACACAGAAAGAGGAAACACACATTACAGTGTATTACTGTATGTATTGTATATATTTGTGTGTCTGACATAGAGGGGGATGGAAGAGAAGGTGAAGAACACCACTTACAAGGAAAGGATTGCTGGAGACGCCTGGAGCTGCCATGGGCTGGCCAAACGCAGGGACTGGCTTGGGCTGTCCGAAAGCACTGAAGCTCGCCCCTGCACAGAGCAAACCACACAATAAGAACACACCCCTTTCGCTTTATCTGAAAATGCACACCCTTGATACACACACACACACGTCCGATGTTTGCACAAGACACATGGGACTGAACACGGCATATCTACAGAACTCCCACTCTGCTATTTACTTCTGAAAGCTTCAAACACAAAATCCAACCCACACCTACATGGACATTCACAGCACAGAGACATATACTGTAACACACCTGCATGTGACAGGGTAGCATTACCAGCAACATACAGATTGCTCAAGACGGTGATTCGCAGGCTGAGTTTTTAACTGCATTAAACACAATGGTTACAACATCGCCAATGCCCAAATAAGTGCATGCATGTGCACACACAAACACTCTCTCTCTCACACACACACACTCTCACACACACACACACACACACACATCTTGGTGTTATACACACACACCGTTGGGCTGTGGAGGGAATGCCTGTGTCGGGGGGAAAGCTTGACCAGGAAAAGCCTGCTGGAAGGTTCCGCTAAAGCTGGTAGGCATGTTGTAAGCCGCTGCATTTCCGAAGCCAGCCGGCATACTCATGGAACCTGTGCCAAATGAGGCTGAACACACACACACACACAACAGAACATAACTGTTAGACTACACTATGTATACATTAACAATTTAGCAACAGAAAACACAACATTCTCCTATACTCACTTAACATTCTACTTCTGCATTACATCTTGACATGAACAGTGAACAGTGGTGGCCAGGGACACGTTTCAGAGAAAATCTGCTCTAAGATCAACTTTGGCCAGTGTATCTAGCCACCTGGTAATGGTCGTCATGGAAACTTCAATTAAAACAGTGGTTTGGATCTTCCCTCGCCAGAACTTAGCCATCCAGCTGGTTCATTTCCAGTTAAACGGCAAGACCTCTGTAGGAATGTTGTAGGGGAGTCAAACATGAAAATAAAATGATTTTTAAATGAAAATTAAGACCCCTAGAATCAGATGATATGCAGTGGGTTGAAATGAACAAATCCAAGTATGAGATTGAGAGAGATCTCAATTTTAACATTTGTGAAATCTGACTACTCGTATCTGTATCAGTTTCAATGAAGTGTCCGTATTAAAGGTTCCGTATTAAAGGTTCTGTCCCTGGTCCACCACTCTCAGTTTAACACGTATCACTACTCCTACAAGCATCTGCCAACATGGACAAGTGCTAGTAGCCAACATTATAGCGTTATATCTGATCAGGGAAGAGACTGCTGATTCATTTATTGGCCCGAGTGACAGTACTCTGCAAATGCATTAGAACATTGGTTCTCAAACTGGGGTCCGGGGACCCCCAGGGGTCTGCAGCACATTACCTGTAAAATTTATTTTGTGTTGCAATTATGAGGGGTCCTTGGATTTGTTTTTGCTCCATGAGGGGTCCCCAGTCCAATAAAGTTTGAGAACCCCTGCAGTAGAACAGTCAGCCACTCCCACATCAGAGCATAACAGTAGAATGTGTGGATTTAGGATCTCAAAGCTTTACAAGGGTAAAAACTCACAACTGTGATTGGCTGAAGGAAAAGGGAGGGACACAGGGCAAAGGTGTCAATGAGAGTCAGAGAGATAGAGATAGAGAGAGAGAGAGAGAGAGGGAGAGTAAAGAAACTCATTTACAGGACTCCACTGCATGGGCTACACAACAAGTGTGTGTTAGAGGAGACAGATGGGAAGACGTGGGCTCTCACAGCACCAGAGGCAAGTTGAGGCGTGCACTGTCTACAAGGTTTGGACAGTGCATCAAGGAACATGGAGTTCCAGCAGGCTCTACAAATGCATTCACAGACTAACTAAACCCAGCAGACACAGAACAAACACAGCGCAGATAGAGATAAGACAGATATAAAGACTGCAAAAAGAAAAACTAGATTTACAAAGAGAGAGAGAGTGAGGGAGGGAGGGGAGAGTGAGGGGGAGAGAGAGTGGGGGAGGGAGGGAGAGAGAGACGTACCAAAATGAGCAGGGATGAAACCCTGCCCCTGTAGGGCTCCTAAAAGGCCTGACCAGCATGGTAACAGACAAACAGAGCCATGAGTGTGTCTTTCACCCTTACACCCCTGACACACACACACACACACACAATTCAACATCTGCTCTATAGGCTCTAGGCACTCAATGAATGCCCAAATGGACAAAAGCAACACATGCACTATGCATCAACACTACATAGAGGCAGTACCTATTCAAATATCCCAATACTACATCAACACTACATAGAGGCAGTACCTATTCAAATATCCCAATACTACATCAACACTACATAGAGGCAGTACCTATTCAAATATCCCAATACTACATCAATACTACATAGAGGCAGTATCTATTCAAATATCCCAATACTACATCAACACTACATAGAGGCAGTATCTATTCAAATATCCCAATACTACATCAACACTACATAGAGGCAGCATCTATTAAAATATCCCAATACTACATCAACACTACACAGAGGGAGTATCTACAGAGTTATCTGTGCTCAAATGAGAACCGTTTTTACTACCCCCTGAAAACTTCTGCCAACAATGGCAAATTTACAGAGACACAGCAAGTGAGGTGTGTGTGTGTGTGTGTGCATTCCTGTCACATTTGGCCTCATTCTGTAAGTGCATTTATGTGACTGGGTGTGCTTCATGAGTTGTTGAATAACACATGAGGGATGAAAGGAGGAATCTCAGCAAGTTTTTGCCTCTGCCTGCTGACTGCTCTCCTGTGCAAATACAGACTCCCTGAACTGCCTTCCACTCACACATGGCTTCCTGCTTTATTAGAAGCTAAAAGGATTAACTAATTAAGCATGTTAAATGGTTCAAGGCTCAAATTACTGGGTTTATGAAAGTATTAAATAACAAACCTTAACAATGCTTTAATGAATGCTACACATAAAAAAATAAATAAAAGTAAATAAATACAAATCTGTTGATAGTAAGTGAGAAGGCGCGCATTTTGCCCGTGATGTTTGGGATTGGCTCTTAGTTGTGTGAGCTCCACCCTCACCTGCTGCGGCCACGGCAGCTGCTCTGCCATTGGTCTGAAACGGGTTGGTGGTGGCCACTGCCGGGGCAACGGCTGACGCGACAAAGGGGTTTGTTGAAGGACCTGCTGACACAAGGACACAAACCAATCAACACCAACATAAACACAAGAAACAAAAATGCTGGGGGCTGTCTGAAAACCTAGGGGAAAAAATCTCGCCGTAGGAGTACTTGAACTTCCTGAAAACCTACCTCCAAATCCCTGAGGCATGCTGGGTAATCCTTGCTGTGTCTGTGCTGAGGACACACCAGGAGAACTGCCAAACATGGTTCTAAAACAAACACACACACACACACAGTTGGTCATGAGATGGACACAGGCTGCTGATTTGGAAAAACAATCTGATAGTGAGTCAAAAGACAAAAAGCGATTGGAGAGGGCGTCAACAAGAAGTCTTGGAGAATGAAAGTGAGAAAGCAAGCAGGGAGAATATTAATCAAAACTGGCAAGGACATATGGGTCGACATACAGGAAGAGAGCAACACAAACGGGTAAACGGACAAATTGACAGTCAGACAGAAAAAGATGGAGGGTGAATCCCAATGTATCCCCTAGTTCCAGACCCTGAATCCTCAAAGAATTAAATGGTGTGAATTCAGACCACTCTAGTCTGAGAGTTAAAGGGGTGCACTTGGATTTAGACAGACAGACAGAGAGAAAGAGACATATTTTGAATGGCGGAGGGAGGCGTCTCACTCCTGTGCCGTGCTGCTGGTGGTGTAGCCACTAGTGGGCGGAGCAGAGGAGCTGAAGACGTTGTCGAGCTCGGCCAACGCAGCGTAGCGGTCGCCTCCCATGGAAACAGCAGGGCCTGGTGGGGGTCCCACGCCTGCAGAGGGAGGGGCAGAACTCACCCCACTTGGAACAACGCCCCCTGTAGGGTGCACACAGAAACAAAAGAGTGGGGTTGGGAGGGGAGGGAAAGAATCCTTGGTTGTATCATCAACATTCAGCCTTGAGACTGTTCTTTTTCCCCCACTGAAAGAGATAAAAGTGGAAAGAGCTTATCTAACAGCTGATGGCCTTTGACACAGCTACTAAGTGCCCTGCGTCATCAATAATAGTTCCTATGTGTCAGCTGCCACTTATGCCCACACTCATGCCCAATGGCAGCTGGTTAACACAATGTCATGGAGTATTGCTGGATCCTATTCTGGTTTGGCATTAATGCATGCATAGGTCCATCACATTTGTGCCCTCGATACCATCTATGTTTTGGGGGGCTGCCATGGCCACTGGTTAGGGCTTGTAACAGAAGGTTTGCCTGTTCCATTGCTGGTCAGTTGACCATGGCCTGGAGAACAGTGAGGGGTTAGGTGCCTTGCACAAGGGCAGCCACGGTCAACTGGCCGGCAAACCTTCGGTTACAAGCGGACTAGCAAAACTTCGGTTACAAGCCCGAAGCCCTAACCAGTAGGCCATGGCTGCCCTTGAGCAGGCAACCTAAACCCTCACTGCTCTTTGGGCACCACTACAGCTGCCAGCCAACTGCGCCGGGTTAGTCTGTACTTCACTTAATTGTGTGCTGTGTGTGTTTCACTAATTCACGATTGCATTAAATGAAGAGACCAAACTTCCCTCACAGGATCAAAAGAGTATAGATTATTAGTATCTAATACACCACTAAACAATTTCAGTACAAGTAACCTCTGTTCAGCAGGAAAGGGAAAGGACATCTTTCTATCTATCCTTTATTGTGTGAACTTTTTACTTCACAGTCTCCACAGTCTCTGGCCTAAGCGAAAGCCTACAAAGACAAGAAAGTCAGTGGGATTACATCACATTAACATCTACATTATCACAAATAGCTTATGGCCACAGCATTTGCTTAGAAATACTGGGCGGAGTCAATGTAAAGTGAGTGTGCACATGTATGTGAAGAAAAAAAAAGGAATGATGTACTCTGTCCTCTGTCCTACAGTTGGGACAGAGGACGAAAAAAAATATGTTTTGTTGGGGATTTCTGTTTGTGGCTGATTGTGTGAAGGACAGGTCTTTTTCTGCATTTTATGCTCTCTGAGGCAAGCACCTGCAAAAAAAGCTTACTGCAAGTGGAAGTGTTGTTTATTCATACGATCTAAAATTAAAAGGTGTAGTGTGGTTGATTTTCCTCCTCACCCAGTGTAGGCAATGAGAATGGAAGACTGTGTCTAGCAGGGCCTTCCACACCACAGAAAATTAGGAGGACAAAAACAAATACCTGACTGATTCAATGAAGGCACAATTCACTTAAGTGCAGTTCAGTAGCACTGCTGTCTATTACGGCGTTCTTGTTTCAGGCTTTCTGGTAATCAGACTCAAGAAAGAGTTGCTGTAATTTTACTCAGCAATAATGTTCAACACAGTA
Source organism: Tenualosa thibaudeaui (assembly GCA_027481765.1). Classification (NCBI taxonomy): domain Eukaryota; kingdom Metazoa; phylum Chordata; class Actinopteri; order Clupeiformes; family Clupeidae; genus Tenualosa; species Tenualosa thibaudeaui. The sequence goes on along the minus strand of JAIFZK010000130.1, from coordinate 2,022,959 downwards.
TAGTATTGATTCTGAATCCATAGTTACTTGAGATAAAGCCCCTTCTGTAGATGCAGCAGCTGCCTGCACAGTCTGCTGAAACACTGCCATCCTGCTGTCCAACACTATGCTTGTTTAGCTGAGGACCCTACCTGTTCAAACTCAGAAAGCAGGCAGCTCTTGGGTGCGGGGGGACTTGGGTTCTAATCCAGTGATAAGGCCACACCGGATTCCATGGGTCTCAAAGAACACTGGATCGAGCTTCTTATTTCACAGCTACAAGGACACCACAGCGGCGGCCATTTTTGTTGGAACCACTGGTGTTTAACACGGGATATCCGATAGACCATTCTCTGAGGAAACTACGCTGGTCTGCTGATTCACTGTCAAATTTTTCCTGGAATATATTCTGTCTGGTAATGATATACTTTGGAAATATCCTGTATGTGTTATACATTTATGTGTTATCCATGTTATACATTTTGTGAATAGATCTTAGTTGGTACTACAATATTTTGTGAATACTCTGTATATACTGTGCATCATCCTGTTCAGAACTACAGAAACACATTTATGTGAAGGGCACAGAAGTGGTATCAGAGGTACGGTGGTGTCTGAATTACTTAATCTTCGTCGCTTGAAAAGTAAGAACATAGAGTTGCTGGATCCAGTATTCTTTAAGATCAGAGCACCTGATCTGCCCCAAGTCCTCCAGAGTGTCCTGTCTTTTTGAGATACCACCTCTCTCTCTCGCTCTCTCACTCTCTCTTTCTCTCACTCTGCCTCATAGAGTGGGGCAAAGCAGGTTGCTTACAACAGCTTTGGCTTTGAGCATACCTGACTCAGACTGGGCCGTGTTAAAGATGCTGTCCAGGTCTGCCAGGGCCGCATATTTATCGGCGGGCACGCTAGCGCCGTCTACTCTGCCTGCGCTTGCCGACGTGCCTCGCTGGCCCAGCGCTCCAAAGTCCGCACTACAGGATTTGGGGAAGTTGTCAAAATTTGCAAAATTGGCGTTAGCTAGTCCCGAGGAGCCTCCTGTGTGAGAGAGGAAAAACAAACCAAAACAGAGGATAAAGAAAAGAGTCTCCGAGAGGGGACAGTAAAGATCTAGAAAACAATAATAGGGCACGTATGTGTGTATGTGTGTGTGTGTGTGTGTGTGTGTGTGTATATGTGTGTCTGTCCTTCACATTGGAGTGCTTCTGGAAGGCCACTACTAAATATAGGGAACCTGATTCTGTAGGATGGTGAGACAGGTGCACGCACGCACACCCCAAGCTAAGACTGCTGGTGCACACAACATTTTAACAGGGTGTGCGTGTGTGTGAAAGTGACACGAGGGAGAGAAAGGGTAAAGTAGATGAGTTTATTTTGAACATCACCAATATTGGAAATGGGCCAACCTCTACCTTACGTCGGTGTATACATTAAATGATAAGAGTGTGTTTGTAAACCTGGGTTTCCCCATAAACAGATTAGTACTTGTGCTCGAGTGCACGTTTCTGTTAACAATGTTAAGCAGTCAGTCCAGCATGGCCTCATGTGAACCGGAGAGGCACTTCACTAGTAATGATAACATAAAGGTGCCCTGATTGAATTACGGCAGCTAGGCAGAGATGTTGTGACCACCGATAAAATCTTTATCTCCTTCCAAATGAGACACATGGCTTATCTTGAAGTTTGTTGAGGTTTGTTGAGGACATCTTATCAATAACTCTGAGGAGAAGCAGGGAGGACCCTGGGACACACTGGAAATTCCACTGGAGTGAGCACACACCCAAGGGGTCAAAAGTTGCCACCTCCCGTCTACAGGAAAGGGGTGGGGTCTTTGATTTTAATCTATATGGCATTGGGGTCATATCAAAGCCATATCAATATACAGAAAACACAGTGACACAGTTCTGGTATGGAGAGTAAGGAGACTGTGTGTGTGTGTGTGTGTGTGTGTGTGTGTGTGTGTGTGCATATGCCCGTGTGTGTGTATGTGCGTGCGTGCGTGTATAAATAGAAATTAGATTTTATCGGCTGGACTGAGTGGGTGACTACCCACTTCCCTCCCCAACACACACACACACACACACACAAAGAAAACAAAAAAAAAAAAACTCAATAAAACCACCCACTGGCCAAAAACAAACACCCTCATTTATTTGGATGGGCTGCAACATACCCTTGCACTAGCTTTCAGGATGCTGGCGCAATACACAACACACACACACACACTAAAGCTGACACAGATATACAAAGATACACATTTAATCAACAAGTGCATGTTCCCATAAAAGTGTGTTCCTATGTACGCACACACACAGAATGAGATTGTTATCTGATCGGAATACACAAACACACACACACAAAATGAGACTTACTGTGTGCAGGAAGTGGAGGCAGTGTGGAGGAGAACTCTCCAACACTACGACTGGATGGGAGTACACTGACTGCTGAGGCCCAGGGGGGCCACACACAATGCAACAGAGAACCAATGGGGGGGAGCAAGAGAGACAGGAAGAAAGCAAGAACGACAGAAAGAAATAAGAAATGAAAAGGAGGGGAAAAAAACAAGAAGAAGAGTGAAATGCAGCTCTTGACAAAAACGGAAACGTGGAAAAACAGGAAGGCATGCTTGCAAGCACAAAGTCCAGCGGCCAAGCAAAGCACACGGTGATGATGAATCAACCATTAGAAACAAAACACACCAGACCTCTTTTGGCCACCACAGCATGGATTCACACAGCACCTTTCATCAACACCATGCCATGACCTTTGACGCATGTCTCCTTTTACACTGACACGGTTTCACTACCTCAGTTACTTCTAGAAGTTTACTGATTATATTTCCTTAGATTAGACTGTATTTCATTAAAATAACATTACTGGGTTAAATAAATATTTTGGCAACTGGGCACCCTAGGAAATGGATCCGTCACGCTGTGCCCAGCAGGGGGAAGTAGAGAGCAGGACACAAGGGCAACTTCCTCTTCCTCTGACTTAACCGCTACTGCAGGGTTACACAGTAGTCCTTTGTAGCCCCAATCCAGACTCCCACATAGGACAGAGAGGCAACCTGCATTGGGCTCGTTTCTCCATGTGTATGTGCAAGTAATTAAAGACTGAATCCCAATGTCCCCCTAACTCTAGGTCCTTATCCCTTAAAGACTTAACAGACATGAATCAGCCAATCATGAGGTTGATCCATCCCATTTAGGTCTAAGGGTTTAGGGCTAAGGTCTTAGGAGATGCCTTGGGATTCAGCCAATCTATATGCTGTACCTGACTCTGGCATAGTGTCAAGGTGCCATGACAGAGCCCAGGGCACAATGCCTTCTTGCCTGACTGAGAAATAGTGGCTCCATAGCCTTCAGGACTGAGTTGGGCTGCAACCCCACAGGAAAGCAGTGATGTCTGGATGTTTCTGGAGTATTCTAACCCCTGCACCCCAACCCACCACCATCTCCACCCCACCAGATGACTATTTTAGGAGTCTGTTCCATCAGACTCAGAACATTACTGGGTCGATAAGCCTTGGTCCTCGGTCTTGATGACTATTATAGCTTCAAATGGGATACTTTTTAAAGACTATTATAAACTTAGGCAGCGGCTGAATAACCCTCCATGTAAAGTTGCTTAAGAAATAAATAACCAAGTGTAAGAGAATAAGCAACAAAATGTGACCTCATGGGATGAAGGTGAAGATGTAAGGGCAGCCATCCAACCAAAGAGAGTGAAACCAAGCATGACGGTAAAATCAAATGCAGCAAAAACATAACCCTGCTGATTGACACACACACACACACACACACACACACAGGTACCTACAACAGGCAGACAAAAAGACAGACACAAACACTCCTACAGCAACATACACAGCTCTAATCCTAAACGAATCACTACACACAATCACAACAAATCACACTACTGAACACACCAAACCACATGAGGATGATCACATGGATATAATGGTGACGATGGGAATGTAAAAATCAAACCTGGAGATAAGCTCTCTAAAGGAGTGTGTGAGTGTATAACACAGATATTTGCCATAACTTTTAAACTAAAGCACAAGGCTATTCCTTGCCTCTGGAAAGGAGTATGACTTGGGCTGAATTCATAGTCAACAAAGGTTTCGCAGACATGATTCACGTTGTTTGTTATGTTCCAGCCTGCTCTAATGGTCAGTGTTACAAAACATTAGACAACAGATTTCGCTATACAAGCACACATCATGGTGTCCCTGTGTAGACTGTGAATCCAGCCTTCTATGTAAAGTATATTTAGCATGTACTGCATGTTGGTGAGTGAATGCATGCATATGTGTGTGTGTGTGTGTGTGTGTGTGTTTCACTGGTGTGATACCTGCAGGTGGAGCGGATGGAAATGGAGGAGGAGGGGTGGCTGCAGCAGCAGAGCTCCCAAACGCATCAAAGTTGGCAAAGTCTGCACTTGCACTAGCGTTCGGAGCTGCTGGAGGTCAGGAGGGGACAACACAAACAAACAAACAAAAACAAACACACAAACAAACAAAGGGAAGCATGACTGATGGATTGACACTTTGATGAGCGTGAGCACAAAAGAAAAATGCAATGATTCATAATGACAATGTCAGACATCAGAATGACACCAACTACACAGGATCAGTACCACATGACAACATCAACATCATCAACATCAGCAACAACATCAACAAGCCCACCCAGTCTGGGACAAAGGGAAAGAAAGACTGTAGGTCAGACGAATGTTTTTTGTTTTTTTTATGCCAGTTGAAAACATGAACCAATGTGTATATGTAGATTAATCATACTATTTTAGGTATTTTAGGTATACCTGTGCATTTAGGTAATTAGGCACTTCATTTGAGTGTGTGTGTGTGTAGGTCTACTACATGAAATTACAGCTAACCTATCTGTACTTTTACCTAACACTACAGAGTGAAGACTGTTTGTGGAGTGAAGACTGTAACTGACATCATGAAACAAAAGGCAGGCCCCCTACAAGACCTTAAAAATGACAGTCTGACTGACACACTGCAAATATGGCTGACTGATTTTTACCTCCTTTTATTCAATATAAAGTTGCTGAATGTGGTATAATATCACTGTGTGTGCGTGCGTGTGACCGTGCATGTGTGTGTGTGCTAATTTAAAATACCTGGATGGCTGTTGAAATGTGCAAAGTTAGCAAAGTTTGCAGAAGAGCCAGAGGCTTGAGAGGGAGGGGCAGCAAAGATGTCTCCGCCCAGATCGCTGAGAAGGTCAAACTTCTTCTCCTGATGAGACATCTGCTGAGAACGAGCCACCACCGGAGACTGAAAGAGGGAGAGGGAGGGAGAGAGAGAGAGAGAGAGAATATGAGGGGGTGAGGGAGAGAGGGAAAGGGGAAGAGGGGGGAAGAGAGAGAGGAACAGGGTGAGGGGAAAAGAAAGACAACAGAAAGAATGTGATGAACAGACAGAACATCAAAAAAGGAGGGTGGGGAGGAGAAACGTATGAAAGCGGAGATGAAGATGGCAGAGTGAAGAGAGTGATAGAGAGAAGAAAGGAAAGGGAAAAAGAAGAAGAGCAAAAACGCAGGCAGTAAATAATAAACGAAGAAGTGAGGAATGTGTGAAAAAAGCGTGGAAAGAGAAAGGCAGGCAAGAAGCAGAGTTACAAGCATCTGAATATCATCTATGTACAAAACACACACACACACGCAAGCTCGCTCAAATTAAACACAAAATAATTTACCCATTCACTCTCACTCACACACACACTCTCACACCCACACTTACCTGGCTGGGGGTGTTCTTGTTGAGGTGCAGTGTGGGAGCGGACTCCCCCAGCAGGGTCTTGAGTGGCCGCACCTCAGGCGTGCTGCTGGTGCTACTGGCAGATGAGCCGGAGATGGAAGCATGCACCGACGCAACCACACGCGCCTGCTCCGGAGGGACGTACCTGTGCCCGCGCACACACACGTGCGCACACAGACACACACACACACACACAGACACACGGTCACCTTCAACTGTACTTTCCTAGTACATCTCTTGGCTAGTCAGGTTTCCCAAAACCATAGCAGTTTCACTACGTTTGCATCTTTGTTGGTTGTAATGCAGTTTCCCATCTGCCAACCAACTAAGCACAAGGTGTTGGCCGTGCTAGAAAACATTCCTTAGAGGAGCGAAGCAGTCGTCGGGTCACATAGGGCTTCAGGAGAGAATTCAGGTAGATGGGAGCAGAGCCATCATTCACCCTGAAGGCCATCATAAGTGCCTTGAATTTACTGGGTAACCAGTGAAGTTGCAACTATGGTTTTGGGAAACCCACCCAAGATGTATGGACTGCTGGCCAAGGAGGTTGAACTTGAACTTGAAATGAAATGAAGCAATATCAACCTTCCACAATCATTAATAGAAAGCCATCCCTTACCCACACCTGACTCTAGCCCTGAACTGAGCTAAGTTTTCTGGAAGCTCACAGCAGGCGACTTCTAATGATTTGCACATCTTGTATTTGCCATGGGAGGATAAGGATACAATAAACTGTTTAAAACTCTTAGTGCTTTGAAAGAAAATAGTAACTTATTAAGTCTTAACTTATTAAGAAATTGTTCTTGTGCTCTGCCTGTGCCGTTACTCTGTGTGTGTGTGTGTGTGTGTGTGTGTGTGTGCAAGCTTGACTGTCCTCTCACCATCTTTTCTTCTCGTACTTCTCTTGAAGGAACTCTTTCACTTTCTGTGGTTCCCGGAAGTCTGGGACGGAGGAGGTTCTGTCATCATAGAGACCGAGCCAAATCTGTTTGCACACCTGTAACAAAACAAGCAGGATGCCTGAGTGGTCAGGAGATACATCAGACGGAGGCACAGAGAGAAGAAAAGGGGGGAGGGGGGAACAAATGAGGGCGAAAGACAAGATGGAGAAAGAACAAAAGAGAGTGCAGAGTCAACTCAACATATGCGCCATCAATCATTTATTCACCCTGGCGTCTGCCATAGGCTTGGGGGGTGGGGTTGGCATGGTGTTGCCCTGGGCAACCTGGTTGCAGCAGAAGGGTTTCTACTCTGATGCACTCTGACACCAGACAACAGCGGATCCTGAGCCAGCACTGGCCCGGGTCTGGCAAGCATCCAGTAGATCTGGGACTAAATGATTTCAACTTCAGTGAACACTCTTCACAAAAGCACTAGTTAACTCAAATGCAAGTAAAACTGGGAGCTGACATTGGCCATCAGACATGCTCCTGTGCACTTTCAAGAAAGGACATACAATTAAAGGAGTCATCTGTGTTTTTGTTGTTGCTGTTGTTGATGTTAAAACATCCAAAAATGACCTACAAATAGCAACACAATGTAAAGTAACAAACGTAATGTGAAAAACAGCTAAATTCTGTATTCAGATATCCATCAAAGTTAGCATGCAAAACAACTAGCTCAGGCCAGCTCACATACATCATCACATTCCATCATTTATGATCACAGTAAATGCAGAACCAAAAGAACCAAAAGAAACCAAAAGACTCCTAAGAAAATACCACACGGCACCTTTAAAAACACCTACATCTATATCATAAGAGCATTTCAAGTGTCCCTCAACATAGCCCATTACAGCCTAGGCAGGCATCTCATGCAGCATTATGGAGGACAAAACAACACAGTAATGTGTAAACATAAGAGAGGAGAGGAAGATGAAGAACAATGCCCAATTCAGCCCCCAACACGCACGCTCACTTTCAAGTCCTAAATTGTGTTGTATGTGCATGCACGTGTTTTACTAGTCTGTGTGGCTGTGACACATAGTTAAAACTCGAGTGAGTTGGAAGAGGTTTTCATACAGGGGTGGAGGGGGAGGAGATTTTTTAGCACATAGCAGCCAACACAGCGGTAGAATTTGGCACATTCCAGAACATTCCAAGATTCCAAGGGAGTCCCTGTCAAAAGGAGAGAAAAAAACCCTCAGTCTCTCATTGGGGTGGGGTGTGTGGAGACAGGGACACAAGCACTCGGAGGGAGGGAGAGAGAGAGAGGGAGAGGGAGGGAGAGAGAGTCCAGAGAAAGGAGAGCAGGTAAAACACACAGCGATGAGGAGAGAAAAGTCCAAGGTGAGAGGGTGAGAGGGTGAGAGAGAGAGAGAGAGAGAGAGAGAGAGAGAGAGAGAGAGAGAGAGAGAGAGAGAGAGAGAGAGAGAGAGAGAGAGAGAAGACACACAGATGATAACTGTGGAGGGGGCTAATGCACAAAGGGGCACGCGACTGGTTTCTCACACAGACTTTTCAGAGAGATTCCAGCCTACTGCTCCGAGAGCCAAATAGCTCCACAAACTCCACTGCAGCCAACCAGTCAAATAACCATAGCAACCACTCCTCCCTGCCATTATCTCTCCCCTCTTCTTCCTTGTTCTCTACCTCTCCATCTCCTGACACATATTTCATTCCTCTCTCTCTCTCCCTCTCTCTCTCGCTTGCTCTCTCCACCTCTTGTTCTCTCTCTCCATCCTTCTCTCTGCTTCATTGCACTGTATTTACCCCACTCTTTCACTTTCATATCCTGATCCAGCTCTACTTTCATCTCACTCTCACTGCAGTGCTCCTCATCTCTCACGACAGACACTGGATAAGCACACACTCACTCACACACACACACAGTCTCATATTCCTAATAGATGAAACACTGAGTAGGGTGTTCACATAAATATGCAGACAACCTTAGCTACATCACACACACACAAAAAAGCAAATATGAATATTTGTGTTTATCTCTTGGGAAAAATGTCTTACAGTGCACCATCAATGGAAAGTACATGCAAACTAGGTGGCACTGATGCTGATGCCAGACATTATCACTCATATCCCTCTGTGCAAAATGCTTATGAAGTGGCCAGTGTGTGTGCACAACAGAGGGCTGAGAGAGCGAGCCAGAGAGAGAGAGAGAGAGAGAGAGAGAATAAATGTGCGTTAACCAGTATAATTAAACTCCACCAATTCCGCCCGCATTTACTCCAATTTAAGGATTTATAGAAACATCCTGAGAATGTTAAAGACAAATGCAAACCCCTCAGAGCCACACACACACACACAGACTTTCCCTGACCCATTGATATATACTGATCTGCATATTTATGCATTTTGTAAGACAGCAATTATCATTGCTGTTGGACATCAGCTCCCCACACACACACCCTTCTTTAACACACAATCATACTAGACTAGTAGGCCATTGTGCATTCTAATATTCACTTCCAGAGGGAGGGAGAGAGACAGACAGACAGACAGAGAGACAGAGAGAGAGAGAGAGAGAGAGAGAGAGAGAGAGAACAGATCTCCATCATTCTCCAGCTTTGGGAGAGCACAGAAATGCTAACATGTTTTAAATTCCAAACTCATCTAGGGCACACACACTACAGGGAGTCTGTATACAACATCTACTGTCTGCCTGCTACTCTGTCTCCATGGCCAAAATGCTGGGCTACAAAGCTTTACAAATGGACTCTCTTGGGAGTGTTTTAAAGGTGGCTTCACTGGGAGTTGTTCTCAAGCATTTACAAAGAGGTTCAGCACTCACTTCGACATGGACAACTAGACATTTAAACATGCATGACTTAGAATAGAGAGAGACTGAGACAGCCAAAAGATAAAAACATGATATTAACTGACTAATGAACTGTGAAGTATTAAATTAAATGTAAACCAGCTTGGTAATCAATTTATTGGTTGGAGTGGTATGAAATTCTGTGATTAAAGACCATTCTCTTATGCTGTACACACATAAATTACAAGACACTAGCTGTACACGTTACAGAAATTAAATCATTTTATTTTTTAATTTTACATATTTGATACATCATCAAAACCCACAAAATCTATTTCTAACTCATGTATTATTGGACCCAGTGTAAAACACAATAAAAGTAAATTAAGGTAATCAAAAAAAAAATCTCATCCAAAGTTGTTTCATCAGTTGAAATGTGGAAACCTCTACGCTAAGACCCAGAGGGAATTTACTCCATGAGTAAAATAAGCGGTCAATGCACGCTCACACACGCATGGGAACCATGAACTCTCTAGTCTCTTTAGTGACGCACTGCTGAGTCAGAGAGGCACTGGAGGACAAACATTCAGTAGTGGAAAAACAGAAGTTCAGATGCAATGAACTTTAGTCTGTGACAAGGCTCATGACCCCATTGCAACACAGAGGCTATTTACTCCACATTAAGTTATCACAAGATTAGAAAGCAATTGGAAAGCGACGGGATGCATCTCCCCAATACCTCTGCTTCCACATCTTCATCTTCCTCTCTTCCCAACAATCTGTCAATCCTATTGAAAGCATAAATGCTTTGTATGTGACAAATACACTCTCAGCAGCCCAAGCTCCAATCAACCCTTTGAATGGGGGCCAGATGAGAAGTCTCTGACCTCTAGTCTGGCCTGTGTGTGTGCGTGTGTCTGTGTGCGTGTGTCTGTGTGTGTGCGTGTGTGTGTGTGTGTGGAGAGGGGTGGGGAGGATTGGGTGCTCAATGACAGCGACGGATGCCTACCTCATTCCCGTGCTTCTGGAGAAACTCGATTTCCTGCTGTGCGAAGGTTGTCATGGAGATGGACTTCACTCTGTGAGGGGGGTTCAGTCCTCGTCTGAGAGGGTAAAGGAGGAAGGGAGACAGACAACAAGAGAGCGTTAAAGAGGGGGTAATTTGTTTAGAGGACCATACAATTCCAGTCATTAGACTGAGCCCAATACATGTGCATGTTTGAAGTGTGTGTGGATCTTTTTGTGTGTGTATGTGTAAGAAAGGGAACGAGAGAGAAAGTAAGCATGTAAGCTCTCTAGTCTGGGCCAATTCATTAGAATCCTGCTGGGCACTGGGCTTATTACGCGCAAATATGGGACAAGGACATCTGGGGGCTCCTTTCTATCTCTCTCCATGAGTGTGTGTGTGTGCATGAGTGTGTGTGTGTGTGCATGCGTGGGTGTGTGTGTGCGTGTCCAATTGAGTGAGTGAGTACGGCAATCTCTGCAATCTCTTGGCCATCATTGTGGTATGCAGAGTTTCAGTGGAAAAGAATTTACGAGGGCTAACCTTACGACACGTGTGCACGTGTGTGTGAGCAATTCGGGCCATTTCCTTCCACCATTTCCCTCTTCCTAGTCAGAAAACCCATAGAGAAGAAGGGTGTGTGGGTGTGTGTACACACAAAGTCTTCAGACCACACCCATTCATTCACCCTCCCATCACCACCCTCTCTCTCCATTGTTCAGACCTTCATCTTTGACTTGTACTTCTCTCTTGCTCTTCCTCTCTTTCTTTCTCACTGGCATGACATCATCATGGCCAAGAGGCAGTTATTGTAAGGAGACAAAACTAAAGTTTCTAGTAATCAGTAGAGCAGACATCCGAGAAGCCATATTCACTCCCACACACACACACACACACACTTCCTCAGTCAAGCACAATGGGTAAAAATGAAGAACTTAATCACGGAAACGTTGATAATATGAAAACAGTTCTGCTTCAGAGATGGGCTTCCTGAAGAATATGAGTGGAGAAACCATCTCATTCACTAGGCATATGACACTGGAGCTGTGTGTGTGTATGTGTGTGGTTCATCAGTACTGAATTCAGTCGCCCATAGCAGTGTTCTAAATTATTAAGGTGCTTGGTCAAGTATAATAAGGCTTCTGCTTGCGCGCACACACACACACACACACACATACACCATCTGTGGAGAGAATGCATGTCTGTGTGACAGCAGGAAGACAGGTCATTCTCACTGTTTGGGGGTGAGAGTGCTATAACACCACCACACGCACACACACGCGCACACACACGCACGCACGCACACGCACACGCACACACACACACATACTGAGAGGACAGAACTTGCACACACAGATAATCTTATCAAGTCATACTGTTAGTGGCTCTTGTGGCCAGTATTACTCATTTCTAGCTAAGGGTGTAACACCATGGTGACGACACAGTCTGGTACACTGAACTGAGTGTGCATCCCTTCAGCTTTAATCGTAAACCTCCTGCTTAAAAACATATGGACTTATTGGGAAAATTAGCCTAGCTTATTGTCCATCTATCCCAGTCAGACACAGAAAACAGGCACCTCTCCCTGCATCCGAACAACCCGGTTTGACAATGTTAGCCAAAGAGCATCACTTACATTTACATTCATGCATTTAGCAGACGCTTTTAACTATCAATTGTTCAGGACCAGTCTCCCCTAGAGCAACTTAGGGTTAAGTGCCTTGCTCAAGGGCACAACAATGGCAGCTGATATTCAAACCCAAAACTTTTCAGGCTACTTGCACGCTAGCCAGGCTCCTTAAGCACTACACTACCACTGTCCACTTACTGAGTTATCCCACGTAGCCTACAAGCCAACTAGTGCAACTCACTTCATACAGCCTCTATCCGCAGCACACAAAAATGTTAGTAAGTGTATAGTGTGTGGCCATTTTCTTTTGCATATTAACCAAACTCAGCCACCGTTTCACTTGAGGCCTGTCCTTTCATTTCCAAGCCAGGAAACCCCTTCCAAACCCCTACCATATTATGCGTTTCCCTAAGCCTATGAGGGGGTTTGGTTTTCCTTCTTAAGCTCTTAGCGGCCTGAGAGGTGATCAGTGGGGATGAAGGGTGGAGGTACAGTTGTTCCCCCGCGCTCATGTTGGACGGTCCTGTTATGTAATCCCATAAGGGGAATGGACACTCTTACTAGCACAGTATTGGTATAGCACAGACAGTGAGTGAGAAAGATGGATATGGCCCACACTTGACCCTCCCCCTTGCATGGATTGATTTGTGTATTCAGCTACAATTTGCCTTGAAATTGAGGTTTCCTGGATACATGCGTGATGGCGCTTGTTCACATTTATGAGCACATTTTGGCAGATTTGGAGTGGTATCAGAGGCATAATGTTTGATCTACACACCTGAAAACTGGTGTGTAGATCCAGGTGTGTAGATGTCTGATCTACACACCTGGAAATCTGATGTCAGACTAGAGTGTTTAACGGAGCCCGAACTCAGTACGGATTATAAACGACACCGGTCTGTGCAGGCTCGCCTGTGACGTGACGTGACATGACATGAGTTGAGCCATGCACAGCTGGTGAAGCGTTACCTGACCTAAACCTGCCCCAGCAAAAGAATTACAATGAAAAAAGATCCCCGTCAGATGCTTCTATTTCCTCTAATGCAATCTTAGAAGGAGACTCTCAGGATCACAGTGCCAAAGAGAGAGAACATTCCTTTGTCTTCTACTCATTTCAGGTATAGTACTCTCAAAAAGAGAACAACAAAAAGAGTAGGCCAATTGGCTAAAGAGACTGAGTTTTACTCAGACACTAATCCATCACTAAATCATCTTCAAGACAGAAATTTCAAATTTGGGATAAAATGGAAATCCGTAGAACATCATTAAAATATTCAGCCAGTATTTTTTTCAACATCTATTTGTCAGACACCAAACTCACTTGAAATCATGCTGGATTCACTGACAGACTGAAGCATTACTATAAACATTCCCTCTGTATCTGCACAAGTCAATAGAGCAAAAAGCTACATTTAACCAAAAAAAGAACTAACAGAATCCCCATAGAAGAGCACATTGTGTAATTAAGCTTTAAAAATTAAGCTTTTAAAAATAAGCAATTACAGCATATTTTACTCCATTCTCATTTCCCCAATTGGCATTAAAAGGAGGAAATTATATCTAACAAGAAACAAAAATGTTGCAATCCTGTGGTTAGTCACACTATTGTGTTGCAAGACATTCGCCATTTTTTTTGTTTTGTTTTTTTGCTGAGTCAGCTACTTCCCACTCACTGACTGCTCATTTGTTCTTATTGCACCGGAATTCATCAGAGTGCATTTGATGCAACTACAGGCTATTTAAAATCTGGATGGATGATTCAGGACACACAAAGCACTCAGCTGAAACTGCTGACGAGCCTGTATGTGTCTGACGCACCAGTTAGTGGGTAAGAGATCTCTTTTAGAAGTCCCATTACGTGCATACAAGATGCAGCTCCCACCAGCAGACACAGCCTCTCTCCCATGTGTCTTTTTAGTGTGTGTGTGTGTGTGTGTGCGAGAACTATTGTTCTGACTGTCAGAGGATGGATGGGGCGAGGTTGGAGTATACCACAATGATAGCTAGTGGTGGGCGGTCTAAACAGTATAAACGATAAAAATCTCTACCGCAGGCCAAATGCATATCATACCGGCCTACCACAATAGTGCAGCTCAGATTTGGTTTTGATTTGCATTAGCATATGTATTCATATAATGTAGGCATACACTTTCAAACAAGTACAAGACGTAAATTTTTGATTTCATGCAGAGACTTTATTAACCATCATGTAAGAGTAACAAAGAGGATCCGCCTAGCCTATCTATTATCTTAAATGTTTACGCAGGCATGCATTTTTGTCGATTTATGCAAGTCTTATGCGAACCTAGTCATTTACACTTAATTTATGTACGGCAGCCTAATTTATGTCCTCTTTACCCTGCCATTGTTGTCGATGTCCTCATCGTTTCCATCATTGGTCGATGTTCCATCGTTTAAAGTTTTAGCATCTCCCTAAACAAAACTTTCAGGGGCACTGAGTGACTGAGAACTCTATGGTGCGTCGCTATGTGGTGCCCAAGTGAAGCACTCCACAAGCTTAAATATTCCCTAGCCATGTTTAGTTGCTCCCTTTACCAAAGGGGATGGATGCGGGAACATCTTGGTACATCTCCGTTTGCTTTTTATTCAAAACTATATTCCAATTGCAGTAATTTCCCCAATATAAGCCACACTATGTATAATCCTCAGGCCAGTGTTTAATGCAAACTACAAAAACAAAACCATGTACTGACCTCACCCTTGTATTAACCTCATCCATGTATTAACCTCAGTTTACTAAAATTACCTATTGAATCACAATCAGATCAGATCAAGAAGAATGATGAAAAGAAATGCATCCTGTATGTAGCCCTAACCTCATAGATGAAGAAATTCTGCAAAATCAATGTATTAACCTCAGTTATTAATCAGGAATTTATGGTATTTACAGATTAGTTTAATTAATTCTGTATTTTATATTATTCATTTAAAGATGCCCTAAATGTTTTTAATTTAAAGATTTAACATTTAAAATGTAATTCTGTTTTCAATTTGTAATGATTTGACCAGATAAAGTTTGACTCATCTTGGAAGCTGATATTGGAGGGCTCACCTCAATAGTATTTTGGGCTCAAACATTCTGAATTCAATGAATTAGCTCATTATTTTTGGAGAAAAGTACAACATGTGTGTCTGTCTCTCCTGATCAATACTGTACATTTGAAATTGTATATTTTGAAGAATCGCAAATATTGTGTATGTGCGTACGTGCATGTATTATTCTGTCTAAAACACACACACATACACAGGTGTCAGCTGTTGTCTGCACAAACCTACACAGCGGAGGGCAGGTGGACAGTAAAAAGCACTACACAGAATATCTTTCAGTGTTCCTGCTTTGTTTGAATGCGAGTCGAGACAAAGAGGGAGGAACCCTCAGGCATTGTGTGTCTGTGTGTAGGATAGGAAGTACAAGCCTCACATGAGGAATATGTCAACTGTAAGTAGGTCAGCATGTATGTCATCCTCATGAACGAAACTATTACAGAGTTTCTGACGAAACAACATTATCAAGTTACAGAAAGTTGATACAATAATATGATTGGTTCCATAATTAGGTATCACATATGCATATCAGTTCTTTCCTGTTGGTGTGTGGGTGTGTGTGTGTGTGTGTGTGGTGGGGGAGTATGCAATTACCTCTGGCTGTGGACTCGAGGCCTCAATGTGCGGCCTTAACCTTGAGCACTGCCCTAACACTTTTTAGGATGTTTCAGCGGGCTACCGTTAACATTTGCATCCCACAATCAATCTATTGATTGGGAGCTTTATTTCTCACTACAGTGGATTTTACCAGAACCCCAGGATAAAAAAAATGAAGTTGAAGGCAGATTTAACACATAATGCTTTGCATAAGAAAATTGTGATTCTGTTACACCACACACAGTTTCAGTAGAAAAGTAGTCACTACTGTCTCACTCAAAGGTTAGGGTACTCATATAATGTAAGACCTATGTGTTATCAGTCTACAAGGACATTTTCATTGAGGGTTGTGCTCGGCACTGGGTTTCTGACAAGGGCTGCGCTCAACATTGAGCCCTGGGGGCTTCTTGAAGTGTGTGGTGTTTACGCTCAGAGCCTTAGGCAGGTGAGAGTGCAGGTCAGTCAATCTAGGCCACTTACTGGGAAAGTATCCATACCACTGTCAGCAATAAAATGCCTGCTTACAAAATGGCTTCAGTCACTTTTTCTTTGTGTGTGTGTGTGTGTGTGTGTGTGTGTGTGTGTGTGGTGTGTGAGTGCGCATGCATACGTGTGGGGCGGGGAGGCTCTTGAGAACTAAGGACTGATTGTGGGTGGCGAGGGGGTATACAAAAATTTGCACAACGAAGTAGAATAGACAGGTGTGTGTGTTTGTGTGTCTGTGTGCATGTCAGACACAGAGAGTGAGAGATATCCAGAGAGGGTGAGTATTAAATGGATATAGACTATTCACCCATTAGGGGTTGAGAGCCTGCAGTAGGAGGAGAAATCTTTGCCTCCTTGGTGGTCGACACTTACAGCAACAGAATACTAACACACACGTACACACATCGCTTCAAGACAGAGGCCTCCCACAGAAGAGCTTCCTGATCTGTCCCTCACACACACACACACACACACACACACACACACACACACACACACACACACACACACACACACACACACACACACACACAAACACAAACACAGCTTTGTACCACATTCTCGCAGCAGGGGTAGCCATCCCTCATTAGCATACTGCACTTCCTGCCAGTTCGCATAAAAAGACTACAACTCCCTTCAGGCTTCCCTGCTTTCCATGCTGGGCCAATCACAGCCAGAGGGCTACTGAACTAGGCAGATGGGCCTGGAAGAAACAGCTGGTTTGGCAGCAGCGCCACATGGATGTTAGAGCTGAGGGCACCTGATGTTCAATAGAGCCAGAAGCAGTACACACACCACCTGAAATAATGTAACACAGACAGGACGACAATGACTCTAAGTGCACCTGGCAATGAGATCATCATGATCCCATCTTCAGTCAACGCATTAATGATTCATAAAATCTTAAAAGCAAGTGATAAATAATGGGGTATTTTTTTCAAATTTTATTCTACTCAAGGATTCCAGTAATTTATCTTCCCACATTTTGCTCTACAGCCTGCTTCAGTGATCACTTGATGAGGCAGAGAACTAGCAAATAAGGATAGATAAGCCCCACCCCTCCAAATTTCCAAAAAACTCCCATTTCTATTACCGATAGAGATCTACATGCGGTACAATACATTACGGATTACTGAACTGCTAACATAATCTCAAAGCAGGCCTGCGAGAATGGTAATAACTACAGGGTCGAGGCTCACTGCACCATGGGTAACCGAAGGTTAACAATGTGACCTAATGACAGACAAGATTCACTACAGATATGGTCCCTTCACACTAACATAGCCAACAGCCGGTAGGCTGGAGCGCACTTGGTCTCCTCTTAGACAAGCACCACACTGTTCTGTGCATTCATACAGACACACACTCCACTCAAGAATGGGATGAATGACCAGAAGTTTCAAACATAAAACACATTGTTAAAAAAAACACACAAACACACACATTTAAGGAGCGGCCCACCCTCTTTCTCACAGAAACAGACACAGACAAGGACACACACACACATTGTTGTTCTTCAAGAAGAAAAGTCAAACACACCCACTGAAGGAATGTGTTTACATAGCGCCCCCTTGAAGACCCCCCTCCTGTGTATGTGCGTCTTGACCCTGTAGTAACCTGCTTGAGAGAGGCCAGGGTGGTCAGCATAAATCACTGGCCATCATAGCATCAGTAAGGACGACTGCACTTAAGTAGGGCTGGAACTATCAAATATTTTTGGAATATATATAGTATTCTGTCGATTTTTTTAAATCGATTAATCAAGTAATTGAATAAAAAATACTTTTGTGTTCTTAAACAGCAATATCAATAGTGTGCTATGAAATGAAAGACCTGCTGAAATGACAAAGCAATTGGCTATTATTTTTATTTCAACTCCAACACCCTTGGCTTACTGGATTCTAAACTAAGCCATTTAGTGCATGCGTCATCTGATATTGACAAATCTGACAAATAGATGTACATATCTACATACACACACTGTAATGTAAGCTTACTGGGAACTTGTATAATATGAAAAACTATGAAATAGGCCTACAGCTTAACAAAGAAGGACAAATTGTCCTTAGTTTTAACTAGCATCAACTTAGTTATCAACTAGTGTCAACTTTAATACAACTTTGAAGCTCCGCTTGGTGAACTGCAGTTAGCGTACAGGTTCTTTCAGCAACCTACAGGTGTTGGAGCATTGACTATTTTATAATAGTTTTGGTCCATTTTACAGTGTATAGGCCTACTTTGTGCTATGTTGTTCTCCTTATAAAACATTATAATAATTACCAATGAGAAGGAAAGGACTGTGGTTCTGCTATTAACAACAGGCATCTTTTATATCAAGTCTACTTTACCAGTGTGGCTAACACATGCTAACACAGTGTTTACTCATGAGGTCAGGACAAAAAGTACCACTGTGCAAAAGATGGCAAAGATGTCCTAATTCACTGACCATGAATCTAGTGCAAACGCATGCACGCGCGCACACACACATACACACACGACTTTGTCTTGCTGTAAGAAAATGAGATCACACACTCATCCGGAGTGAATGATTTATGGCACTCATGCACTAAACAGTCAAACACTATCTGCACACTACTATTTCTCAATCAGGCCCACACATCCTCATGTATCCCCTCCTGCCACACCGCAGGTTTATTCATGACTCAGATTTAGTAGGACGACTATATATCATTACTTTAAAACACAGTAGAACTGCCTGAATATGGAAAGAATCTTAGTCCCAATTATTTTGGACCAGCGTATTATTTTGGAGAGCACACTTATTTACATCATTTCAATTTTGGAAACACTGTTCAACTTTTTAGTGATGCACTGGAGTTAATAGATTTTTAAAAAATATATAATTCAACTAAAAATTGTAATCAATAATAATTACCATTGAGAAGCAAAGGACTGTGGATTCTGCCATTAACAACAGTCATGTTTTATATTAAGTCTACTTCACCAGTGTGGTCATCTTATAAGATGCAAAAACATCAGGTGTTTATCCGGTCAACATACCAGTTAACATTAAAAGGAGGAAAAGTAGCTATTGTATTGAGTACTGAAATAGTTTTGTGGCAGTTATTGTATTCAAGTCATGGCTTTGGCATTGGTTGTATTGAGGTTGTGGTTGTATTAAGGTTAGGTTGTGGTGTGTGGGCTTGCTCCTATACTGTACAGTTACACTCTAAAGCTCTAAACTAGTGCCATCTATATTCCAAGCATGGCATTAAGTCGACTGTAAATCATGCTTTGACTATGCCGTATTAACTGCAGGGTATCCAATAGTGGAGTGAGGTGATTTGAATAGTTCAGCGTATGCCAAAGGGCCAGCACCTGCCCAGGTCAAACACTATTTCTTAACTGTGCAGATACCAGGCCTAATTTATTTGACTACCAAGGTTGGCACTGGTATTTTTAACCAAATATCAGGGACTGCAGAATGTCTTCAGCACGCATGCACACACACACAAACAGGACACACACAGGACAGAGTAAATATTGAACAGAGCAACTAAACAACTCACACATACAATCACTTCAAACAGCCAATACAAAAAACAACCAAGCAGTATCACCACCATGAACCTCACCCAAGCAGACGAATCAGGATAGGCTACAATGGAACACACCATTTCATCATCAACCTATTAGACCTGATAACACTGCTTCTCACAGTCCCCCGATCAGCCAATCAGCTGTTGAGTGAGGGGTTTCCCAGCAGCCCTTGCCCTACTCTCTGATGCTCAGGGGACTCCAGACAGACCTCTCTCAGGACACTCGCAAGTGTGCCAGTGGCTCAGAAAAGAACTCAATTACTACCTAACCCCCCTCTCCGCATTAGCTATGGAGGCAGACCCACAGCACTACAGGGAAATACACACGCTCTCCATCACCACCGCAGACACAAAAAAGACACAAGGAGGAGGAGAAGATAAGGCCAAAGAAGATAAAGATTCCATAAGCATGTGAGTGGCTGAATCACTGTGCCTACCCCAACACCACTAAGCGCCGAACCCTCAAATACAACATCAAAAGTGTCCTTCCTTTTAACTAGCATCAACTTAGTTGTCCCTTTAACTGGCGTGAATCAGCCAGATATGAAGACAATTCAAGGCAGCTAAGCTTACAGGTTCAGGACTTGGGGTTGGGGGTGTTCACAGGGATACAGCCATAGGCTGTAGAAGAGCAGCCAGGAGATGATATGGAGGGATCATTTCCCACTCAGGGATTTAAGGCAATGGTCTGGAGTCAATCAAATCATGTTGTTGGTGGCTCCCCAATGCTGTAGGTAGGAAAAAGAACAAGAATATTTGGTACACCGTAGACCGCATAGTGAAAATAGCACTGTCTATATTCAAGCATGACATTAAGTCGACAGCTGCCAATGCTAAAAACGTTTCAGTTTTGTTCTTCTGTGCCACAGTCAGTTAAAGTCAGCTGCCAGTTTGTGAATTCAGCCTGTGTTGTATCGAATGTTCTCATCCTTATACATACCCCACAACACCCAGCATCTAGAACAGCAGCAGCAGAGAACAGGGATGTGGACTGATGGATTCCGGCTGAATTCCTTTAGGCTTACCACAAGACTAAAAGAGAACGTCAATGAACATTTCCACAGAAATGTTAACAGCTTTGAGTTCAGGACTAGGTTTAATCTAGGTCGACAAAAAATGGCCCATGAAGTTTAACAGGAGAGGAGTAAAAGGAGGATAAGGAAAAACACCTGAGATTGTGTGTGTGTGTGTGTGTGTGTGTGTGTGTGTGTGTGTGTGTGTGTGCGCGCATGACTCCTCGACCCAAACCTCCTCGATCAACCCTTTCAGCTACAACTGTGAGCAGGACATACCAGACTGAAGCAGGGGCTGAAAGAGGCATCCAAGAGAGGAGAATAAATCCAGGCTACCCCAGCTATGATGACACTTGATGTAAGGGAGTGGAGTGAAAGAGAGATGGGACAGAATATGGAAGAAAATGTGTGTGAGCGCAAAAGTATGTGTGTGTGTGTATGTGTGTGAAACAGTGTAGGGGAGAGAGAGAGAGATCAATCACATCCTCATCTTGGCTAATAACCAACAGAGTAGCGGTGCACATGGGCCCTGACATTCCTTTCTCACTCTCCTCCTGGCAATTATTAGCCTACCTATTAGCACACAAGGCTAACTGCAAAACTTGAAAACACCCCATACTGACTGACATTACAGAGAGTGAGGTCTGATAGCAACCAGAGCAGTGAGATGGGTAGAGGAAAGGTCTAAGAGACTGAAGATTTACCAAGTAGGCCTATTTCCTTATGTCTTTGCTACTGTATGTGATTTACATTTACATTTAGGCATTTAGCAATCTCAGATGCAAGCTGAGATGCAATCTCAAGACAGGTGTCTTAACAGTGGTTGTACCACATCTACCACAACACAGCAGTAAGCAGTCAGCAACCTGCGAGATTCTACACCCGACATGAATCTCCTTTCAGTTGATCCAAAAATTCAATTACAGGACAAAGTAAATGCTTACTCACACCACCAGAGACAATATTTTCTCTGAAATGGTGTGCTAGACCCATGCATATATTCTCTCTCTCTCTCTCTCTCTCTCTCTCTCTCTCACACACACACACACACACACACATACTTCTGACTTACACGACAGATACAGTGAGCTGTAAAATAGTTTGACACACCCACAAAAAAGTAAGTCCTGAAAATGATTTCCTATAGACTGGAATAATGACTTAAGAATTTCATAAAGCACGGGATTTTTAAAAACAACCAAATTATGTCTACCAAGTCTTGACGAAAATGAGAATGAAATACACAAGTCTTTCAAGCTTGACCTTCAAAAGGGCTGCTCCTGAGTCATCTCGAACAGTTTGGTGAGTGTACGTGTGTTCCTTCATAGGGTGCTTCCTAAATAGAGCATCTCTTGTCTGCATTTCTGACTGACAACAGTCTTAAGAAATAGCCTGGCTGTCACGATATTGTACAGCACAGCTCATTCGTCAGTAGTTATACTATCCCATCTCTTAAAATCCAATTCTTCAACTTCCCCCGGTAAAATTCTTATTATTTCACCCTTTTGGGGGAGGGGCGGGTGGGGCAAATATCTACCAACACTAATCCTAAATCCGTGGCTGTACAGATGCTGAGTTACACAACCAGGCAGGGACGAACTGAGCTAGATCGAGCCACTGACAACGGTCAAAATCATTTAATGCCAACAGTTACTTTGCAGCATAGTAGACTATGTGGAAAGTCATCGCTGACTTTCAAATGGCACAAGTCGTAATGCCACAGTGCGTCAATAATAAACAAGGTGTTAACGATAAACAAGTGTAGGATTACGCGCCATTGTGAACTGCCCTCGCAGGGTCGTGGTGTGCAGCACGCTATTAACAGAGCTCATCATCTATCTTAGGATCAATCAACAAGTTGCTACTGGCTTTGCCTCCAAGCTAACAACTTGGTCTGGAGCACAGGGTAGTGTTGGTCTGGCCAACTGTCATAACTTGCCGGTGGTTTGAACAGTCTCGTTCGTTGACTTTGGCCAAGCTTCTCAAACGTCCAATGCCATTAAAGCAAACTCTAGACAGTCCGAATGCTGTGCTATGTGACACTGCAATAGGAGGCAAGCAACTTCTCCATGCATCTCTACTCTAAAATCTCAAAGTTCTAAATGTTAACGATACTAAGCTTGGAATAATTTATATACTACGTGAAAAGTGATATTTCACAGCAAACACCAATAAGTATTGTTGATGTACCGTACATCTGATACAGCAAAGAGGGCCTGTTTAATAGAGTTAGCCACTGCTAGCTGGCCTAACCAGGTCAGATTCAGGGGCGTTCAACCACCAACGTTAGCCAATGTGCACTGGGTGGGTATCTTGCTCGATATAACGTTAACTTTCCTAACGTTAGCGTGGCTATCTAGTTTGTGCCAGTCAACGATGGCTAACACTACTATTCCGAGACGAGACTGAAACTATATCAACGTTACTACGCGTTCTATTAAATGACTTAAACTAGGTCATTCTTTTAAACTCTCATTCTCTTGCATGTGGTGTGAATTACAGCAATATCACTATAACACCGTACTGCCTTACGGTGGTATTTGCGCGCTAATGTCTAGCTGCATAACTTAGCTATAAATGTGCCTAGCCGGCTAGCTACCCAACCCCCCACCCACCGGACAAAAATGCAGACAATAATGTCGGCTAGTGTTATAGGCAAGTCCTCAACTCTAATGTTAAATGTTTTTTAACCACCACACATATTTAACCGTTACGAAAATAAGCTTATGTCCAGAATAAAAAAAACCCTCACTTGCTAATAGACAGACCTGCAAATATGGAAAGTGCATTTACTTACAGAATACCGGAGCAGGAGGTACAAACGAAGGACCCCACCGTCATGTTGGCATAGGTTGGGCCGCGCTGGTCGCAGTCAAAGCACTTTCTATTTGGAGGCAAACTAGTCATTTCTCGGAGCATCTTCAGGTGTTTCTCCTCTTGCTTTCGCTTCGCACTCGCAGCCATGGCTGGGGCTGGGATAGTTAGGATCAAGGGAGGGGGGACAAGACAAACCGGCGAAAGACCTAAAACACCCAGAAAACGTACTTGCTGTCGCTTAACAGATAGCTACCAACTCGCGGTCGAGCGTAGCCACACAGAGAAGGGCGGCTGAGGGCTGAATGAAGAGACGGACCAGATACCACGATGGCCCCACGTTTCCACGAACAAGAAGCCGGAGCGTCGTAGTCAAGAGAGGAGCATGCGACGCCCGTGCGTGGATTCTATCAGAGAGTGACTTAGCGCCACCCAGCAACCCGAAAGTGTCCGTCAATTCGCTGTTTCCCTGACCTAATTCACACGCAGCGGGTTACATCGACTTCATTTCGAAATTAAAAAACATTTTTTGTGTGACCACTATACATAGAACATTGTCTGAGGAACCGATTGTTTACTTGCATTTTCGTAAACTATTGGACAGGTAATGAGTATGCTCACTCCCCGTCTCCTCCACGATAAAACCAACGTGATGTTGAAGGTTGACATTGCTCCAACGTTTTCCAAAAACTGCTACAGTGTCTGTGAACCATGTATCATGAAGATACATTACATGGCAACTCTGATGGCCATCCCTTAATCAGATTTAAAGTTGACCCTTGGATAAACTAAATTAAATTAATTAGTGACAACAAGGAACAATTCTTTCCAGGTACACTTAGCTTTAGTTATGATTTCAGAATTAAACACAACCTTGAGTTTTTTGTGTCTACACAGGTAGTTGACATCATACAAATGTACATAATGGGGATAGCATGAATGACTAAAACAGGTGAAGAAAAATGTATCATTTGCTAGTTTCTTTGACAAGAGGCAGCTCTCTGGTATGGAGTTGCATTACGTTTGTATGTAGTAAATGACAGTATTATTTACTGAAATGTGAATCCCACTTTTGGGTTATGAAGTTTCTGTACAAAACTCTATAAATTATTCTAACTCATAAGTTACTGCTGGAATGCTGGTTATACAAATCAGTCTAACCCACTGATAACTTGATGACTTCCTGACAAAGCCTTGGCACTGATGACGGCAGTCACACAGACACCCATATACTAGCAAGCACTGCATTTCCTGTTTGTGACTGTGCCATTTCCTGTTTGATATATGCACATTTTCACCACTTTCAGTATATATGCCTTCAAACAGGAGGAAGGAAAAACAAACACACACACACACACAATAATAAAGACTGAACACTCTTCATGCCCCCAATCTCCAAAGCAATCATCTCCAAAAACCTTTTTTTTTTTGATAATTTACATTCTCCTTGCATGCCAGAATCCACCCTTTTCATGATTCAATTATAGCAGAGAATTTAGAATTAAGCGTCATCACTCTACCAGCTTCTTTTTGAAAGAATTCATTTATTATTCATTAATGTTCTGCATGAGTATCAATAATACATTTGCATTAGACATAATACATTTGCAGTGACATAAAAAAAGAGACATTGCAAGGACATCCAATGCAGTTTCACTGATTACATCAGGATGGGTACAGGTGTGTGTGTGTGCCTAATGTCACTGTTCTGCTTTGAGGTGAGTGTGAGCCTCTGTGTTCTGCACCCCTGTTGAATCAGTTTTCTGTTTCTTTTTTTAGCCTGATCTTGTATGCCCAGAACACAAACCTTTGCTCTAGCCAGTTCAAAAAAAAAAAAAAGTCCTGGGCTGGAAGTTCCGCAGCTAGAGTGCTGATCGTTTGTGAGAATGAGTCCTTTAACCACTGCTAAGTGCTTGCGAATTGCTTTGGGATGTCTGCAGTTGCGGAGCTGGGCTGAAATCCTGGGGCCGACGGCTCTCTGTGTAGCCGTAGAGCTTCCTGAGAGCGACCCGGGCCGCCTCCTCCTCTGCAGCAAGCAGCGTCTCCCCAGGACCCTCCGCCAGGAGTTTCTTATCACTTATCACACGCACACACACACACACACACAGACAGATGCAATGTGCCACAAAAGTCACACAAACAAGCACACACACACACAAAGAGACACACGCACACACACACACAAATGATCACTACTGTCATCACACATCAATTGTCTTTCCTTAACAACTGACATTCTTCTATGTTTGGTAAACAGGCAATGTACGAAAATAAGAATGCTAGTGATGACTATTCATCTTAGCGTGTACAGTATATGTTAACATGTGGGCAGTGTGAATACTGGTGGAGTAACCTTAATAGCAGGACATACCAATAGAGGCCGACAAAGAAGAGTGGTAGAACGGTGCTGGCTCCAGCTGAACGGAGGAGACGGGGCTCAGGGAGGGCCAGCTCTCGGCGGGTGCACTCCTCCACTAGCAAGCCCATGGGGTTCACCACTGACCACATGTCAAATAGGTCCTTACCAATCAGCTGCGTGGTCAGGAAATCCTAGGGTAGATAGGTAGATACGGAGAAGAGACATGAAGTCGGTGTGGGGTTAGAACCAGGTAGGAGTTAACAGGCCACCAGGGACTAAGCACCAATGAGCAGATGACAAAACAGTATAAATGTTATGTCTGGTAGTTATGTGTTGTTTTTCTGAACACTAGTTGTTTGTCTTGTGATCTTAAAATCTTTATCTGTATGGTGGAATAAAAAGTGTATCTGTATGGTGGAATAAAAATCTTTATCTGTATGGTGGAAGTGGAATTCACTCAATGTGATTAATTTAGCATTGTAACGGTAATACATTACACGATCAAATAAATCTGTAGCAGTAATGGAAAGTCGAGGGGAATTTTCTCTAAAAGTAAGCATCTCTAGGGACAGACAGGATCTAAAGCAGAGCTTTAAATTCCAACTGGCAGTGCCAGGTTCCCACCCTGAGGAAGAGTGCAGCTCTCTGGGGTCCACTGCTCTCCTCTAGTGCAGCCACCACCGCACAGAATGTTCCATACAGAACCTCGTCTGGCACCGGGAACTCTGCGCTCATGGTCAGGTCTTCCATGCCCAGGTTTCGTGTCACGTGGCACACCAACTCGGACCCCATCAGGTGCTCCACCACAGCGGCTGTTCCCTCAGCAGGGAGGCTGGGGAAGCTGGCGCGGCACCAGTCTAACAGGAAGTCCCGCGTGAAGGCTTCACCTCTGCTCCGGAGCTCCGTGTTGTCCTTTAAGACCAGCGCTGTCGCCTCCGAATCCAGGCCCAAAGCGTTGCGTCTGTCTTGCTCCACACGCACGTAACAGGGGTTCACAAAGGCCGTCTTTAGCCTCTCCAGCTGGAAGTTCTCCTGCAGACGGGTGCTAAACGCCTCAACCTCTGCATGGAAGTCCCAGTTTGGCTTTTCTGAGCTGGTAAAAAGAGCAGTACAGTGGAGTGGATGAGTTTGTGAGCAGTGAGTTTGAGCCCAAAAAACAAAGAAATTATAGTCTACAGCCCTAACTCACATGCTAGAAGTTTAGATTTTAACCAATTATGTAGCGTTATGGCACAGTTTGAGACATTTCCATTTTTGGACTGGGTACCAAACACCCTGAGGTATTTGGTGTGCACACACTCAATAGAGCACTAAAAGAGAGAAGTGGCCCAATTGTTGAATCAAAATGTACACTGGATTTGGATTGTGGACTACACACAAGTCACAATCACACCAATGTTTGCACTGCTTTTGTCTGATTATCAGCTACGGTATGCATCCATGGGGAATCTAAAGACCCAATCACCTGTGGCCCCGGTCTGAATGCTTTTACACACTTTGCTAATACAGTACAGTATGTATATATATATTAAAAAAAAACCTTCCGCCGTTTAATCTAATAGTAAGTAGCGTTACGTTACTGAAGCATACATGCTGGTGAGTGGAACTGGACTCAACAAGAGATGTAATAGATACAAGGACAGAGGGCAACATGATACTGAGAGATAGAACTGAAATTACCGCTAATAAGTTCTCGTTCTCGCTGAATTTATCGAATAACATTCGAATAACGGGTGGATAGATGAAATGTGAGCTCACAACATAACAGGCAGTTGTAAGTACATTACACTTTAGGGGTCAGCCAAAGGTTTTCAGTTGACATAAACGTTAGGTAAGGACATGCTAGCCTGATGGTGAACTAACCGTCGCTTCGGTGGCGGTGGTCCCTCGAGCTTAAGTTTGGTCAGCATTATACGTGTGTAAGCCTTCATCCAACGCTTCTTCTGCCGGGTCTGTGTGACAAGAACGGAGCGACAGACATGCTGGTGATGAAATCCAAGCATTAGCACGCCGCGAGTTGCAAAGAGTCCCGACGCCATGACAGCTGTCCGATGAACTGTGCACCGATGATTATCTTCCGCGTAGCATCCTTACTTCAGTTCCGGATGGGAACGGAATTAACATTAGGTAACATTTTAAATATTTCACCATTATTGTTAATTTAACCGATGTTTACATGTCATGCAATATTACTGAGCGCACTTTGAACAAAAATATTACACATTGAATATTTTATTTACCCCACATGAGGGAAATGATATAATCACACAAAAAACTGATGTTGAGTACCAGATGATTTAAATTAACATGCCTGCTTGTGCTTAAAAACAGGTTATGTAGGTTGATGCAGAGCAACATTAGAAATCAATTTAAATGTATGATTGCAGAGTGATTCAGAAGTACAGACAAGGCGAGATGTGTGGTCTTGCATAATGAGGGTGTTTTACAATGCCATGTTTTAAATACGTGTTCACAATATAAGTCCTATTCTTTTATCATACAACAACATCAACAGCTCGGCTTCAACTTCCACTGCTGACAGTGGTCAATCTAGAAACAATAAATACAACCAGACCTCTCAGGAAGCCCAGAGGAAGTATATACAGATCACTCAAGCTTGCTTCTTTTTGTGCAGACAGCAGGATGGTCTTAAAAACATACAAAACCGAGAAACGCAGGAGGAAACAAAGTAAAGTCATATAAAAATAATAATAATACATTTACAAGTTCCATATGTATAACAAAATAAAATGAGACAAAATCAAAAATGAATACAAGTATCCCTTTACCCAAACGCACACTGTTCCCCAACCAAGGTTTTCCAGCTATAGCCTATGAAAGAGCAGAGAGAGGAAAGGAGAGGGAGAGAGAAAAAAGACAGAGAGAAAAGAGTGAAAGAGAGAGAGAGCAGTATTTGGCAAACAGTTTTTTGACACACAGAACACAGGCAATGGCTTGGTTTCCTCCTCCAGCTCTATGTTCCCTCCACAGGGAAAGGGTCGGTCTGTTTGGTGGTCAAGGGGGCAGCTTTGGAGTGAAGGGGTATTAACGGCGGAACCACACCCAGGTGTTGATGAGCCAGAACGCTACGGTGATGGAGTACATGATCTTCTCGCGCTTTACCCGTTCCTTGTTCTCGTCCTCTAGCAGTTGCAGTCTGCGGTTCAGCTTGATGATCTACAGGGGGCAGCACTGAGCTGTTAGAAAATCACCCTTCCATACATGACTTCCCTCTTCAGCACTGACAGACATACTGTCTGACTAGGACAAAAAATGAAGCTATTGAAAATACAGTCGCAATCAAGCCATTCTCTCTATCTTTCACTATTCACCTTTTAGGTGCAACTGGTTACACTATATCAACCATCAGTCACTGAGTAAAACATGCAATTTGAATGTTATTCAATGACAAGTGACCACAAATATATCCACTGAGATTTTATCCTTTTCTGCCCATGTACCTGTCGCCGGAGTGTTGTTGCGTCAACTACAGCCATGTCATCGGGTCCCCCTTCCAAAGTTGTGTCCATTGTAGCAAGAGCATACCTAATAAAAGACCCAACACATGCACACACACACACACAGACACACACAATGGACTGATTAAACACAATCACATTCAGTAACAATCTATTACTTCTAGGATCGCGCACATATGGCAGTTTTGAACAGGAGGCACTTTTCAAACACATCATCACTCTTCCTACGAAGGATCCGACACAAGGCCACCAAACACACACAGCTTCATGTGTCATGACTCCATGTGAACAGAAAGGAGGCAGTACCAGAGGAAGAGGATAAATGAGGCCTCACAGGAGTTACAGATGGAATGGAGACAGAGTAATTACCTGTCAGGGCCAGGATTTGAAGAGGAAGAGGAAGAGCCTCCCCTCAGCACAGGCTTGCTGGAGAGTGAGGAGGGGAAACAGGAACACACACACACACACACACACACCTTAAAATGAATCCTGCACTCAATTTATTCTCTACTACAATGCGTAAAGTTTAAGTTATCATATATAGTCATAGTGAGTGATAAAGCTGATTTAGAAAACCCATAAAAGCAGTTAAAAGCCATTTAAATGCATTTAAGAAGCCAGCAGCAGTACAGGGGAAGAGGGTGACAGGTTAGGGGAGGTGGTTAAGAAAAGATGAGCAACAAGGAAAAACAAACTGAAGCCAAGACATGGTTCGGGAGTGTGGATGATGACACGGATAGTTCTGAACAAATAAACAAAATAAATAAGCAGAATCACCAAACCAAGTCTGAAAATGGGAACCAAACTGAAAATGCACAGTCAGGAGGACACAACAGAACACCAAGCACCTGCAGACCACACCACGTAACGCCAAAGTAAAATGGGACACTGACAAATGGATACCAACATCTGTCAGTGAATGATCAGAAACTCTAACACCCTACACCATATACAACAAACACTTCCACAGACCTAACACACTCCACATACATATAATAACCCAAACCAAAAACAATAATTATAATAAACAATGTAGTGCAACCACAACCAAAATGACAAACAAATGACCAGAATGATGCTAGTGGATGGAAAGACCTTCTATGGCGCCAGAGGGCAAACCAAAGTCACAGAGGGCATACTGGGAAGGGGTAACTGACTATGGGTGCATTTCCCAAAACCATAGTTGCTAACCAGCTGGCTATTTAACTGGCTGGCAATGGGAAACTGTAGCAAACTTAATTAGCTTACTTACTTACTTACTTAACTATGGTTTTGGGAACCGCACCCTGTGGCTATTCCTCTGGCATGAATGTCATGAGCGCTGGGGGTGGTCACCTGTGGTGGTTCTCGTCCAGGACCTCCAGGACGTGCTGGTAGGCCCGGCGTGTGCTGGTCTGCAGGAAAGAGAGCAGGCTGCCGGTAGAGTTCAGCCACTGGCCCTCCTCGGGGACCCCCACAGGCACCACAGCTCGCACGGGGGCCGGGATTGATGGGGTCACACTGCACATGCAATGTGCGCGTCCATAAACATACACACGTGCGCAGGAGCCACACACAACCCCACAAGAAGCACCAGAGAGAGACAGCAGGAGAGGGTGAGCAAGGAGTGGGAGCAGAGAGAGAGAGAGAGAGAGGGAGAGAACAAGTGAGAATAATGAAAGAGACAAATTACAGAAGTCAGGTCAGATTCAAAGAAGGAACAAAATGGTAGAGGTCTAGGAGTAAGGAATCTTTCTTTCTTTTTTTTTTTTTTTTTTGGGGGGGGGGGGGGGTGCTGAAGGACAGTCCAGTGGAACCTCTCACAGCAAACACAAGAGAGCCATAAAGTTACTTTCAGTTTCATTCTCTTTGTTGTACCAAATTCTCTCGTCCTCCTTCCTACCTACTATAAGGTACTCCAGACTATAGCTTTATAATATTTTCAGTCATGAATACTGAGTCCAAAGATTCAGTGGGGGTTCCACTGTAACAAATGAAAGAAGTACAGGTGGAGACAGCAATTAAACCAAAGACCACCTCACACACACACACAAACACACAAAGCATGAGGCTAAATTATTGACCATGAGCTCCACAACAGGCAAAAGCACCAGTCTCTCACTTGCTCTTAATATATCTTACTTATTACTTATTTACTTATTCGTACTTATTATTAGGGGATCAAGGCAGTTTTCCCAATTCTGACGATGTTCTGCAGGTGCCAGGGTTAATCAGAATCTTAACTATGAAACATTATAATAAAATCAAATAAAAAACTATACAGTTTGTGTCCCTATTGTCCTGAAGCACTCTCCACAGACACATTTCCCTTCCCCAAATGTCAAACAAACAAACAAATAAAACAAGACTCCCACAATAAGGAGCAAAGAAACATAGCCTTGTCATTCATGAGCAGCCGTGAATTTGAAATATTCACATTCCTACCCAAGAAGTCCCATGACAACACAATAACACAACACTATGACAAGTAAGAAACACAATAATAATAATAATAATGAATAAGATATAAAATTAACTGAAGCAACAACAACAAACTATCAACAGCCATGCCATGCCATGCCACTAAAACATCACAGACATCCACACACCTTCTCATGACCATGACTACTGTAGGCTCAGTGAGGCTCAGTGATTTTAAAGGTTAGAGAGATGCCGAGTTAGGCCTTGGAAGTGGCGTGGGGGTGGGGGTGGTGAAGTAGAAACTGGGAAGCATGTGCGCCGTCTTATGTAATCATTCTAAAAGCACAGGCTTGGCTGAAGGGTCTGCAGAGGAGTGTGTGTGTGTGTGTGTGTGTGTGTGTGTGTGCGTACACTGTGTTGTGCGAGAATCACTAACATTACATCACTCACACTGGGGAGTGAGGATACGACTTAGGTTCAGGATGGGACAGGAACAGAGTCCACATGAGCACAGTGGTGTAGCCCTACAGTACTGCAGACCTGGAGGGCTTGCAGTACCCCTTTGTGACCAGCAGGGGACTACGCTCACAATGCTTCAGTGCGGTAAACTGGAACTATACCGTATTTATGAAGGTAACAATGCCATCTAGTATTGTCAACCTTGAACGACATTAATGAATTACCCTGCTACTAGATACAGTATTATCTCTGCAGAATACCACTGAATACTGAATGTCTGGGAAAAGTAGGGTCAAAACATGATACAGTAATTCAGTAATTCAGACAGTTAGCAACTGTCTAAGTGACTTTGCTACTAATGTCTGGATGATTAGCCATCATGATTAATGCAATAGAAACCAGATGTCATTCGATGTCTTGAGACAGACAGACGTCCTCTAATGATGAATCTGTGCCAAACAGTGGCTACATAAGACTTCATTTTGGGCTGATAACAAATCAGCAGCGTAATCATTGCTCTTGTGCCAAGGGTCAGCTGTCTGGTAGCTACATAGGAGGTAGCTATGGGAAGGCAATTCTTTCCTTTTTTCTGATTGTTTATGTGTTGATGAGCCATGTGTGTCACAAATGACCGTGTTTGACAATGTTTGTTGAGTTTGCCAATCTACAATTATGCTATGGTCACTTGACCTATATCTTAATGAGTAATATAATATACTACAACTAATAGTCTGTATATTTCATCACCCAGGGCTCAAAACAAACAGCTGGTAGATATTCATGGTTTAAGAAGTTAATTGTGACCATGCCAATTACAATTGAAAGAACATCTTTAGTCCCGTTGAACAAGGACGGGAAATATTCAGGTCTCTAAAGTTCAAGTAGCAGGCCCACAGGCAGAGCAGGGGCAGCTGAGTCACAGGACAGTCATAACACAAGCAGAAGAGGAGCAACATGCTGGCGTGGTGGCATGCAGTAACTACACTCACCTACTTCAGACCAGACATGCGCGCACAGACAGAGAGACACACACACACACAACATCCGAGAAAAGGGAGTGTAATTGAGAGTGGGATGGAGCAATGTCCTTTGAGGCATTACTCAGGTATTATTTAATGCTCAAAAAATCCCTATACAATATCACACTCCAATATCCTAAAAGGAACCAAGAGTAAACCATAGGGTGGTGGTAGCGTGCAAGTAGCCTGAAAAGTTGTGGGTTCGAATCCCAGCTGCCACATAAATGTAAATGTAAACCCCTTTTAGAATACTGTTATTGTGTGTGTGTGTGGGCATCTCTAGAAACATGGATAAACATCACATGATAATTAAGAGCATGTGAGAGCATGGGATAGAATGTTTGCACACTATGTGTACTGCGTGTGTGTGTGTGTCCAATGTCACTTACATGGAGTCATTGTGGCTCAGCTGCCCGTTTTGCCGTGTGCCAGTGTTCTCACTAGCGGAACGCTCTCTGCGTAAACGGCCATGTGATCGCACCTGCAGGGATCAGGAAGAGACAGGGCCAACATTTCAGAATACAAATACAATCGGTGAAGCTTAGCCCTCATTTAGACCAACACTGTTGCTACTCATGAGCAACAGTATGAGAAATTACTTTTCTGTTTGATCTTTTATACTTATTTGTGATAGTATTATGTCAAAACACACGCATCATTTATTTTTATTATACCCACGTTAAAATGTTGTCTGAGATTATACAGTTTATAAATGGGAACTTGCACGGTCCTTCCTTACGTTATTCCATTGGGACAGATAAGGATAATGAATCTTCATAACAGGACTAAGATATGGGTAGAGTTTTGCGTGGGTAGAGTTAGCAACTTTGTTGGTTGCAATACAGTCTCCCATTGCCATCCAAGTAAGAATAGCCTGTTAGCATGATGATGTGAAGTTTTCATCACTGCCAATTTGGCAATCAGCAAGGTATTTGCATGTATTTCAGATAGGTACCTCACCAGTTTTAGACCAATACTCTACCATGCTGCTACCTATGGCTACAAGCAATGAAAGGCTTTACTTTATATGGAATTACTGCAATGCTCCATTTTTGCTTAAATACAAAATACAAAAAACACCTCAAATACGCAAACAATGTACAACTCAAAGTATGTTTAAATACAAACCCATAATGAAATTTAAATTGTGAGATGGGCTTATATTCAGTAATGTAATAAAGGTCTCTTAAACTTCATAGGCAGTCTCCTTACCTCTTCAGCAGGCTGGCTGGATGCACTGGACTGCTCCATCTCAAGGAAGTCCAGGGGC
The DNA here is from genome assembly GCA_027481765.1 of Tenualosa thibaudeaui. NCBI lineage: Eukaryota > Metazoa > Chordata > Actinopteri > Clupeiformes > Clupeidae > Tenualosa > Tenualosa thibaudeaui. The sequence goes on along the minus strand of JAIFZK010000130.1, from coordinate 1,988,320 downwards.
CGTTCACTAAGGGTGAGGACCCTGGGGGGCGTCTTCAGGGCCACTCCCTCCAGTGGAGTGGACTGGATCAAGTCCAGATCTCGAGGCCTGGGGAACTGAGCACTGTCACTGTCGCCTGAGTATCAGAAAGAGAGAAAATGGGGAAAAAAGATGAGACTGGCATAGAACTTCAGTTGTGCTCCTGAAAAGGTGTTAGCTATTATTTTTTTCTGTATCTGTACTGAGATCATAATGCCAATCAGCAACCTATATTGCCACAGGACAGGCCCATTATGATCACATGATTCACAGAAAACCAGTTTCACTTTCATCTGCTACCGCGATCGTTAATTTCATTTTGATTGACTTGACTTGACTTTGATTGACGCTTCAGAGCTAACTTAATCTCTACGCAAATTAACATTCCTTCCAATTAACAGTAATGGCTTCTTCCCAACACCTTGTTCTGAATGTAGACCACGCACCTGCCACCACGATCCTCTCGGGCACGTGCATCATAACGCTGTGGGGTGCCTCCAAGATCCCTTTTTCCTGATCTTCGGTGGCGTATGGTGCTATTTTGAGCATTTCGGGGACCCGCATTCGCTGGCTGATGCCCTCTGTGTACTCCAGATCGTAGTGGATGCGATTGATCTCTGCCATCTCGGCGGTGGGCGATGGGAATGCGGCGCCGTTCATCTCGCTAACATAAGAACGGGAGAGAGCAATCAGTCACAGTACTTCAATTCTCATTGCGCTATAAATGTAAGAATATGAAAAAGTCGAATGGCCCAGTGCAAGATCGCTCTTAAGTTGCTCTCTCAGACTAAAGCTAGGTACTTTACTATCAAGTAAATATTAGTGTTGGTTGTTCATTAAGGAATCACCTGAGAATGATTCTACCGCTATTCACTTAAACTATATTTGTGTGATGATTACAGGATGAGGGCACATTGCCCTCAGAGGACTCTGAATCATTACCCGTCACCAAACTAGGATCAATAAGAGGGAAAATCTATATCGCTGCTTGCAACGATCCCACTGTTCTGCGTAATTCATTGAGGCAACTAGATAACATTAGCATTCAGCTAACTATCCTAGCCTGCTAGACATTCACCGGAGTAGAAATAGCTTGAGAAGGGTGTGTCAACATATTCTATTAGCTGAACAGCAGCAGCGACGACCATGTCATGAAAACATGAATATATGCGGAAACACTGTTGATGGCGGATATTTAGACAGCGTCAGTGTCAAGTCAGTCAATGACAGTTCGGGTTAGCTAGCTAGCTAATATTATCTTGCCTGTTCAACTGATCAATTTCCGACTGCCACCTATTTCTAACGCAAGGGACATCGAGCGCCTTACCCTTCAAGAAGTCAACCACAATACCGAATGGACCACAAATGGATCAGAGGTAGAAAGCTGTTGTTCAAAAGTCAAACTACATCACAGACAACAGCTGTCCCCCGGACAATACAAACCGTCCGTTGAGATGCGCGACAGCCAAAGCCCCAACAGCAACTACAGACTCACAGCCGCAGCAAAGCGAGGCGGTGACGTACAAAAAACAGGAAGTGGTAACTTTTGTTTTCATTTCAGAGCAATTGTCCATACAGTGCCATCTAGCGGGAATTGAACAATTTCGACAATTTCCAGCAATGAAAAATATGTCTGTGGCCATATCCTATATTTGTCATGCATTAGCCGATGTGTTTGTTTCTGTCAGACCAACCAAGCATTCATTTGTCTTCATTTATCATCAAAAAGTCATGATTTGAATCATTTGGTGACCAACACCCAAATCAGCCACATTACAACATGTTAGAACTCTGAATCTGTCATGTGCAACACAAACACCACAAGAGACGTGGAGACAGCAAAGATTCAGAACATTTGACTTCTTGATAAAACTAATGAAACTTGCTAATTGTGAAAGGTTAAGAGGTTCAAAGCAAGGCCGTCCAGGAGGTGGCCAAAATACCTTCACAAAAGAAGTAGGCCTAATGCACAAGGTTTTGATGCTCTTCAAAGCACAGCCTCAGCTGAGTCATCTGACTTAAAAGACAGCATTCTATCATCTTTAGCGGGTGTTTCTTAATTTAGTTCAAAGTTTCACATGAACGTGTGATATCACGGGGAACCCTCAAGGCTTTTCCCCTATCTCAGATACAGCTTCTGAAGCATCCAACGTAGTGGAAATGTCTTGTGAGCGCCATACCAGCCCAGGATATTACATGTTTTAAAAGTATAGTTGACCACTTGTGATATTATTACTGTATTTCTGTTGACTCTCAAACGCTTCTTTACTTTGCCAAGTCTAAACAACCTGAGATCTCCACTAAAGGTAATAACCCCCACAGATGATAATGCCGATAATTTGTACACACACACACGTTGTACCAGGAGGTTCTTATATGTGCAGATGACCAAAATATGAATGTATACTAAATGTATACTTTATACTATATGCTTACTGCTTAATCCAAAATAATAAATTAATCTAGTCACCTTTTCTGTCCAACTCTTGTTCCATTTTGTGTTTTCTCAGGTGCAGAGTCTAGTGCCTGTGTTGTCCCAGAGGATGAGAAACCATCCACTTCATCTGACTAAGTCTAGGAAGAAGCGCTCTCTCTGTCTTCACCAAGATCACCACATGAATATGGGCAGGCAGTGAGTGGTCTAGGATCATGGCCTGTTACATCAACCAGAATACATATTTTTTCTGCAATGTTACTTTCAGACACAGATGTGACAAGTCCACTCTCCGTGGACTTGCCCTCTGTAATGTTGCCTTTATAACACCACCTCAGATCAGAGACAGAACATATTGATTGATTTGTTGATCAACTGTAGTGGTGCACAGAGGCAAAATGACATACCCTTGTCCAGCCCAAGAGTAGACAACAACTCCGACCTATCTCCTTGAAAAGTGTAGTCCTCCCATTCTCATGCCAATTTCATGCCACATTTTTTGTCACATCTATCATGCACTATCATGCCTAATGGCCTTAAATGCCCAGTTTAACCATAGTAATACAGATGATTTCATTGGTTGAGAATCATATAATGTCTGCCCCATGTTTGACAAGTGCTTGTGACTGGTTCCTGGATTTTTGGTTAATTGGTATAATGAGCTAGCCTGCCAAGACAGATTATATAATCAAAATGTGTAGTCTGGGCTTGACCGATGGACTGGGTGCAATCTTAGGGTTGGATTCAGCAGTTGTCTTTCAAACTCCATCTGCACGCAATATGATAGTGCAACAACTATTCAGAGAAACGTCAACAAAACAGCAAATACGGCATTCTTTGAAACTAATAACTTGCCTTTTTTTCTGCTCAACCTTCAAAGAAAAGCCCAAGTTGAACTCTTGCGAAGTTGATGCCAAAGCCAATTCAAACACCTGTTGCTCCTTGACACAGCCATCATAGTTGTTTTGTATCATAACAGCCCTGTTGTCATCATGCTAAGCCTGCCCAACGACTCTCTACAAAGATAAAGAATTTTGATTGGTCCCACCAAGCCTTGGTATAGACCTACCTAGGTCCAATGGCTAGAGGCTAGATGTACCTACTGAGCAAAACTATTTGCTACCGCTAGGGTACATCTAGATTTCTAGGCTAATAATGAGCTGATAAGCGGTTGTGATTGGTCCTGAACTGCCTGGATTTTGGCAAGGTAGCTGCAGTGGCTTATGGGCAGACCTGCAGAGCAAATTCAAATTTGCTGGCACTGAGTCTGGGTCATTATCCAGTCTAGCACACCTTGTTTAAGGGATTATTCAGAGAGAATCAACTGTTGTTTCTTAATGACAACACTTGGCAGCCTTAAAGAAAAGAGATATGGGCTGACTGACTTCGGAGTTTTCCTTTACGTGATCACAGCGTCTTGCTTGCACAGCTTGCAAAACAACAGGGCTCCTTTAACCTTGAATTTGGCTGGAAGCACAAAGTTTAATGAATATATTTACTCTATCACTAGGCTACACAGAACAAAGTTAGGTTACTACTTTAATTCTATGCTGAATACTAATTTGTTAAGGAGTGATTCTGTAATTTATAACTTCAAAAATATTTGAACTGACATCTGTGTGAATACCCACGCTGTGCGTGTCCACGATAGGGTTCGTGCTTGCACATTTGTACACTACAGGCTACTCGATGGAGGAGACGTGGTGTAACTGTGGCTGGATGCGAATGGAAAAGGCACCGCATCTGTAGACCCGATGCAGATTACAGCAGTTCACTCCTTTCATTCATGAGCCCGCGCAGGATAGGTAGCCTAGTCGTCCAAGATCACCAAGACAGATGATGCACTAGTTCGATGCAACGCATCAAACCGGCGAAGTGCACAGAGATCAGACAGGAGTTGTGGAGAGAGCCAATGTACCTATTTGTATAGTTATGCATCTCTTCCTTTAAAGTTTTTTAGGCGATAAACAATGACACTTGAATTTTTAATCTGGTCGATGATCGTTTCGCTGGGAGCAACAGACACTGAGACTTCGGTGGATCTCCAGCCAGACATGTAAGTCTACAGACCTTTTAATCTAGGCTATGTGTCGTACATTTAATTTTTTAGGGAACAAAATCTGTTCGCAAGTCGCAATTACCAGTAACAGATATGGACTATTTTTAGTAATAACTTGTATGTACACTTCAGGTATCGTCGATGTGTAAGAAAGTTGTGGACCTGTTAAATTCTGTTTCGAGGGGGCTGTGTCGTTGATTAATTAATAGAATGGTTGATTTAGTCGGAAGAGCGAACGTGAAAACAGTGCAGATCAGTTGAGGTATTCTGTTGACCAACTGGTTTGATAAAGACGACGCTAATTCTGTGTACTCATCATTTTGACGCACATGGTAACCAGCGGGTGTCGCTCCAACGTTTTGCGTCGAATTAGCTGAATGACAGATCGCCAATATTAAATTCTCATGGATAACAAGTATAAATCCTGTTACCCATCTGATTGTTTATTGTTGAACAGTCAACTTTTGTACCAGTAAACAATTAATGTGGCTTGGAGTAGATGTAAGCTACCGGTAGATGTATTCGTGGGCAATTAAAGGATGCATTTTATGTTTTGAAGTTGGATTTGTGGTGTGTCAACAGAAACCTACATTTACGCACATGGTTAGGCTGTTAGGCTGACGAAACATGTTCTCGTGTTTCATTGGAGTTGGTTTGTGGGCACTATATGGTTCTGGTTGTGTTGGTTTGCGTACGGGCTTGCGTGTGTATGAGAGGGCAAGATTTGTGTTCCTCGGACACTGTAGTGTTATTCAGCTAGTATAAATTGCATGCACCTGCATGTCGTTACGATGTCTTAATGATGATGTCAGAGTACTCAAATTGACCTTTGAACTTTAATCCTTTCAGTATTACCCCTCGCACACACGCACACAGAGATTTGGAGATGATTAAGAAAACTGCATCATCTCTAAAGCATTGGCCTTGCAGTGCACGATTCTGTTAATATTGACAAGAAGGTGTCAGTGTTAACATACAGTGACAAGTAAAAATAAGCATCATCCTCTCTCTCATTCAGTCACACAGTTTAATGCCTTAGAATTGATTGCCATTTTTCTCTTTCTGTTTTTATCCCCCCCCCCCCCACACACATATACTCGTCCTGTGTGTGTTTCCCTGCATAGGCCAAATGTGTGTGTGGATCAGGAGCTGTCTATGCTGGGCCTAAGGCAGCCGTGTGTGCAGGCGTTCACCCGCATAGTGAGGGTGTGGAAGCAGGGCTGCTCGGGAAAAAGCTGGTGTGCTGGATATGAGCGGAGGTGAGAGACACACACACACACACAAACACACACATGCTTGTATGTATGCATAAATACACAAACATACACACAGACACAAACAGTGGTGGTTCAACAATTGATTACTCCCCGGGCAAAACCGCCTCCGAGCGGCCCCACCCCCTGAAAGAAACGAAAAAAATATTGCCAATGCCTAAAACAATATAACTTAAGAATAACGCACTTACTGGATTGGAGTATTGCTCTATACAGTGAATCCCCGTTCCCCCCTTGGTGTTGTGTTGCATTTGCAACCCAGATGTAAACTTTTCCCCGCGACCCCTCCCCTTTGCCCTTCTCACACACAGCTTTTGTGCACGGCACCTTCTCAGCAAGCACGGATGCCTGCAGTTAGAGGGCACCAATGTGCCAATTGCCCACATAGTGATATGATAGATATTCAGAGATTTTCAGAATTTCTTTCCTAAGCGCTCGTACCGCCCCCTACGAAATGGCGCCCCGGGAGGCTGCCCTGTTCACCCGTGCCTAAAACCGGTACTGGACACAAACACACATACATACACACACATACACATACACACACATGCTTGTATGTATACATAAAAACACACACACACACACACAGACACACGCACACGTACATACACACACACAGACACACACATATTCTCATACATTTTTGAGATATTAAAAAGCGACCAAAAAGGAAGTGTAAAATGCTGACATAGTTATGTCTGTTGTTCATTTGACATCTGCTGATTTTTTTTCTCTGGCTCTTAGGACAGGATACTATACCGCTTACAGGCAGGTGTACACCATGGACCTGCACACTGTGTACCACTGCTGTCCAGGCTGGAGGCGCCAAGGACAAGAAAAAGGCTGTCTACACAGTGAGTCCGTGTGTGTGTGTGTGTGTGTGTGTGTGTCTGTCCCTAAATAAACTTTTAGTTTGTTTACTTTGTCTGTGAGAGTGCAAATGTGCAAGGCTTAGCACAGTTATCCACATGTGATGACCCAGTGTTATGTTTCCATGCTTGCAGGAGTGTGTTTGCCAGATACCTGTTTTAATGGTGGAAGGTGTGCAGAAAGTGGAGATCGGGTGTGTCAGTGTTCTGAAGGCTTTCAAGGGTCACGCTGCCAATATGGTAAGCAGAAATGTGTGTGTCTGTCATTAAGCTGCATTTGTAAGTTATGAGGGTTATCCTATTTGATTCAGTTCTGGACAGACACACACATATCCACATCCATGTACATGCATGCACACACATGTGAACAAACACACACACACACACACACCACTAAAAACTTTTACTTAAAGGAAAAGGAAAGGAAATATGCTGTAGGTTTGGACAGATGAGATCAAAACATGGAATGCTTTTACAAGACCAGCACTACTGACTGTGGGTAGATATGTCATCTTCCTCTCCAAATATATAAACAACCTAATATAGCAGAGTTTAAGCAGTACTCAACACGTTTCTTTGCACTTGGTTTTCATAATCCACACAGTTACAATGCACACACACACACACACACACACACACACACACACACAATCTATATCTTACCTTATAACATGTCCTAATGCAGTTGAGACACGGTTTCATTTGTTTGTGAGTATCTCCATCTCTCCTTATCTTGGCTTCTTCTCCTCAGCTCTGTTGCGCACACGCTGCTCCAAGGGAGCAAAGTATGCAGCGCAGTTTGACAGCCAATTGCATCTGAATGCTTTGCTGTTTAACTAACTCATCTCGACCGTATGTTACAATTTGGTTAATCAGCTAACTTTCCAAACAGCAGTTTGTCCATCATCAGTAGTAGGTTATTCTGTATCATGTCTGCTTTATGAGTCAACAATGACATTACATCATGGTGGTCAACTACGCCTGTGCTCATAAATGTAACATGACAAACGTGGGGGGGGGGGAAGCAACCCTGGGGAAATATGGCAACATTATTCTAACTTTGCAAACAGCCACCACCACTTTTGTTTAGATCAGTGTTTTCAAGGCTTAATAAGTGTTTTGAAAGCAGTTTTCCTCTCCGCAAGATACAATCTCTCCCTCACCTCTAATGCCCTCCGTCCTGCTGTGTGTACTGCTTATATGAAGGCCCTGTTGTAGCAAACATGCCTGTGAACTTGTAGCATGTATCTTCCTTTTTTTCCCACACATTTTCTCTGTGGCCCCATTGTGTTTCTTAATTTTTTCACTTAACTAACTTCACAGATGCAGACATCACTAGTGGAAAAAAAATACATTTGATTGACTTTTTTAAAAAGCGCATTATACCGACACAAAGAAGGGTGATGCGTTTATGATCGGGCCAGCCACATGGAAATCAGTGGGCCGCCGATCTATGATTAAGGGGCCGGTCAGACAAAAAAAGTGTAGTATTGGCCCATAAAGTACATTGACCGGGAAAATGCCCTGTATGCCAGATGGTCTGTCCATCTCTGCACACACACATACTCTCTCTCTCCCTTTCTCATACACTCACTGTATACACTGTATCTTTCTCAATCATATAGCTCTCACACTGAGTTTAGTTCTAAATTTGCTCCTGTATATAGTTCTAATACTCGTAGTCTCATTTGTGTGTGTGCATGTGTGTTTGTGTGTATTCATTCACACTCACATTCACACTTTTTTGTTTTGTTTATTTTCTACTAAGAGAGTAAAGAAAGACAGATGAAAGAGGGATAGAAAAAGCTGTTTATGTTGATGCAGAGGAATGGTCCATCTAGGGTCCACCTTGTCCATCATGAAGTTCTGTCTGGGTCTGGCTCACATTAATGACTGCAGGGTTTTCCTCTCTTTGTAAAAAAGCGTGTATGTGCGTGTGTGTGTGTGTGTTTGTGCAACCTCTGCCTCTGCGACCTCTGAATTAACAAATCAAGGAAAATTTATGTTAGTCTAAACTGGTCATCATCAGACAAACCATGTCATGTGGGTTTTATTCAGTTTTACTTCTATTTTTCTAGTTTTACAATCTATTATTGTTAAGCATTTTTTCCACTTGCAGCAGGATTTCTCTACTTGCATGATAAATTGACCACTACTTATTCCTGTCTTTCCTCCACGCTAACCCCGCCCTCTCATTGTGTGTGTGTGTGTGTGTGTGTGTGTGTGTGTGTGTGTGTGTGTGTGTGTGTTTGGGGGGGGGGGGGGGCAGGCATCAGCTTATTAGAAATTTGCTCCCTGAGATGATGATGATGATGATAAGACCATTGCACTTCAATCTTATCGTAGAAGTAGGATGCAGTTATAAGTGCATAACCAGTAATAAATCAAATCGTAAATCCATCATACAATCATACAGTAGGTACCAAGATGACGTTAACAGAGGAGAATGCAGTTGGTCAGATGCTGGTTTCATACTGCAGCTCTGCTCCTCTCTGACAAAACCACTCAGGTATCCAGTAATATTTTGTCAAATTAGTAACACAGGTGAGAACAGTGCCATCATTCAGGGAAAACACATTAATAGGGTCAAGGTCAATGCAGACCACAAGCTCATGTCTACTGGAAACACTTCCAATTTTGCAGCTGTATTGGTCAGAGTCGTTTTATTTCAGATGGGAAAACCAGAGAGCAGCTGCTCCATTGTACATCTCTTTCTTATGATGTGCTGGGCCAGAATAATTGATGGTGACAGATGGGTTGACAGAAAGACGTTTTACTGGGGTTTCCCGTACCACCTTCTCAGTGGGTCTGTCAGCAGCATCACAAGGCAGAGTTATTCTTTTTTTTGGCCCAAACAATCATCAATAATCAATAATCAAAGTGCAGTCATCACAGGAGGAAGTTCTATTAGAGGCTTCGGTAGTACACCTGAAACGGGACTCGGGAGCGGGAAAAAAATGTAATATGTTAATTTGGATGGCTTTCTGACAGCAATCTTTCCCTTTCCGGATAATGATGCAGTAGCGTTCAGTATCTCGTCAGTAGAGAAATTAGAGAACCAAAGTGTGGAATCATTGTGAAGCATCTGCATTCTAGTCAATATTCCAGGAAATATTTCAGTACAGACAAATCATCGGTGCCAATTGTCAATGCGCTAACCTGAACCTGTGGCAGTTCTGCTCTACCTATTTCCAAAAATTCATCCTGAGTTGGATTAAAGTCACTTCATCAAATCTAAGGTTTTAATTTTTTGAATCATGGACCTCTACTTGAATTTGCATACCTTCTAAGCAAATAACCATATGATAGGTTTGTTTTTTGATGTGGTGCTGTTCTCTCCAGATCTCAGCTGTGTAGGTTAAATGTAGCACGAGTAGTGACCTCTAAGATTCTGTAGGATATTCTCTGCAGCTGTTTCTTCGCCAGAGACGTTCCAGAGACATCAGAATCGTGTTCTTGTCTGCCAAGGATCTGTAGAAGAGAAGGTTCTCATGTCCCCTAAGTGTTAGGATCTCCGGTGTCATTGGAAAGTGAAAAGCCACAGTCCCCCCTTCTGTTCCAAACACGAGTGAAGGCTTTTGGCTGAGAGAGGCACTGCAGACTTGCACGGTCAGCAGGAAAGTGATGTTGCCATTTTGTCTAAGTGCCTTTGTGCAGACTGTGTTAGACCTGGGAAGTGCTCATCATCTTAATGAGCTGTGTGTTAAAGTGTCCCTGTGCGTTTCCAGACACCTGACAGGAAAAAAGCAGCAGATCAATAGCCGATTAGAGTTACAAAACCTTTAGTTCAGCTTTGGAACACGAACAAAGCCTAAATCGAGCAGCCTATTAAAACAACTTACAGATAGGTTTTTTCTTATGTGTGAATATTAGCCTTGCAACATCAAACACAAGTGATTAAATGCATGTTAAATAAATGATTCATTATTGTTGTGATTGAACAACAATGAAGAAACGTGAATGTATGTCAACAGTGATGTTACAGCATTTAATAATTTTGGTACTAATTTGCTTCTCTGAACTCATCCTTGTTGGGCTGCAGTTTTCCAATGTTCAACTTTATAATTTGCACTGCTTGACACAGCTGACAGCTCCAAGCAGCAGGCAGAAGTTTGAATATTGTATTCTAAAGAGTGTAGAAATCTGCATAGCGTTAACTCCAACGTTCGTACCAGCTTAGTTTATTATCTGTCCAGCACAGGGCCACAGCAGAGGCCAGGGTCAGTTCATGGCACTGGCCCCTGTTTGCCCCTGTGTAGAACCGCCAATGATCATCAAAATTGAGACGGATCTTGGGGCTGCCAACTTTTGGGCTCAGTTTTGAAGGAAATGAAGGCAGATGAAGAATAATGTACAATGTGCAGAGGGCATGCATGCCCATGCATGCCCATATTAATAAATAAAATCAACACACTTAAATAGGTGAGATTACATTATTTCATAATAGTCATCACTGTAGGCTCATATAGTATAGCATAATATAGTATAGTATAAGTATATAGTTAAATTCAATTCAATTAGGTTTTATTTATACAGTCCCTTTTACAATAGTATTGTCTGATGGCGCTTTACAGAAGGAGCACCCAAGAGCATCAAGGGCAAGGAAAAACTCCATTATGTTTAGTTAGTCTAGGAAGAAACCTTGGGCAGGTCCATGACTTAAGGGGCTAACCCAACTGCCAGGGGTCATGCAGGAAAATTATAATCAGTAGTAACCATGATAAACAAGCTGTCTATGGTTTTAGCTAAGGTTCATAATAGTTCCAGAGTATTATCCCACAGTCTTTTGATCCTGTGAGGGAAATCTGGTCTTTGCATTTATCCCAATTGTAAATTAGTGAAACACACACAACACACATTGTAAATTAGTGAAACACACACAACACACAATGAACACACAGTGAGGCGAGGCACACACTAACCCAGAGCAGTAGGCTGCCTGCCCGGGGAGTAGTGAGAGGTTAGGTGCCTTGCTCACGTCAACCGTGGATGAGGGCCTGGGAGAGCATGTCAACATGTCGGTTGCCCACAGCTATACTCCATGAAGAGGTACAGGAGCACAGCTCCAATTGCCCTTCCACAAATTAATCCCAGCTCTGCATGTTTTTGCAGAGCATTTATCAGACTTTCTACGTCTGGCTCTGTCTTTTATCTTCTCCTTTTGGGCATCGTTGACCAAACATGACTGTGCCGCCTCTTTATTGTTCCCTTTGTCTACGTTATTGAAAACAGAGATGAGAAAAACAAATGTTTGTTTTTTAATGGCATTGGGAACTGATAGCTGATCTCATATGCATAGTCATAGCTTTGATTGGGCTAAAGTGATGCACGTTTTTGGAGAATTAGATAAACTGGCCGATAAGCAAGCCTGGCCAGAACACACAGTTTGCTAGTCCGGCCTTGAATGAATGAATGAATGAATGAATGAATGAATGAATGAATTACCATATCTTTTCATGAGGTCATCATCTCTCTCTCTCTCTCTCTCTCTGCCTCCCTCTCTCCCCAGTCTGCTCAAATATATGAATGGTTGCAAGTTTGTGTGTGTGTTGGGGGGGGGGCATGCACTCAATTACATCTCAAAAAAATTACAAAAAATAGAAATTACAAAATTCCAGGTCAATGACAGCTAATGAAAACACAGATATATAATTGGTACCTCTCATCTGTTGTATAGTCATTCAGTAGTCCAACCCTTCCAGGCAAGTTTGAGTTTGTGTTTTGTGTGTCTGAGTTTGGTGTGTGTCTTTGTGTGTATTAATGTATTAATTATAGCACATAACTTAAGGTTAGAGCTGGGATGACTTGTCAAATACTGCTCAAAGCTCCATTAAGTATATTGACCATATTTATCCCTTTGTCACCCAAACATGTTATTATCAACACATGGAATGTGTATCTAGTAGTAACATTAGCTTAGCTGATTGTCATTTGAGTTGAGTTGGGTATGAGTTTAGGTGTTAAACAAATGATTTAGAAGCAGTTCACTACTTTACTAGACTTACTCTGAAAAGAAAATAGAATACATGTTACTCAAAATTGAAATATTAATGAGACATTACCACAAACATTACCATTACCATTTGTGCTCCTCCAGAGCGAAGTCAGTCACGTTGCATGCAGAATAACGAAGATAAAGTTGAATTTGAATTTTGCAAACAACACAGTTACACCACTATGCCTACACACACACACACACACACAAAATTGCTACAGTGCTATGATGCCCTAAAGTTGTCCACAGTGACACAAATTGTCCACAGTTCATAACGAGCTCAGAGGTGTAATGTTCAACATAGCAGGAGAGCCCTGTATAAGACATTATGACAGGATTAGTAACATACACACTACACATATGGACCTGTTGTCTACCCTGTTACACATGTCCTCGGAGATCAAGTGTGGGTGTGGCCTTAGGCATTGTCAAGGCGACCCATCCTTGGTTTCCATGGCTGTGTGAATGATCTCTGAAGTACTTACAAGAACTAAATGGTGTTCTGTGCTATGTGTATTGACGTTAGTTAGATTATACAACACAAACACACATACATATACACACTCTACTGGTTAGGGCCTCAGACTTACCTACATATACCTACATACACACACATTCACTTTATACTTAAATACACACATTGTTTCTCTTTGTCTTTCTCTGTCACAAACATGCACATATGCTCTCTCTCTCACTCACTCTCACTCACTTACTCACTCACACCAACTAAATGCTGAACTCCTGTGAGAATAAAAAAACAGTGGAATTTTGTGTAAGTTGCTAAATGGAAACATGCATGACTACTATAAATGTTTGTGTTGTTAAGCAATGTGTGTTTGTTGCTAATATAAATTCCTAATTTCATCCTTGACTGGTGAAGAATTTAATCTGGTTTGACTTCATTTAAACAGGAATCCTTTACAGAGCAACTTGTAGTTTCACCTACAAAGAATTTGTACTTAACATACTTAACAATGATCGTCATTATCTTATATTGCACACATCCTCTTTAAAAATAACCTGGTAAAGAAGGTGTTATGCAGGTGTGTTTGAGTGCCTGTTTTTGTTTTCGACTTTCGTTTATGTGTGCGTCTAAAAAATGTGAATTTGTGTACCTGTGGATGTGAATTCATGCATACACATACTTATTTACATTTGTGTGTGTGTTTGTGTATATGTGGTGATTTTGGAGGGGTATATTGCACATGCTGTGTGTGTGTTTGTGTGTGTGTGTGTGTGTGTGTGTGTGTGTGGTGTTTTTGGAGGGGTATACTGTACATGCTGTGTGTGTGTATGTGTGTGGTGTTTGTGGAGGGGTATACTGCACATGCTGTGTGTGTGTGTGTGTGTGTGTGTGGTGTTTTTGGAGGGGTATACTGTATATGCTGTGTGTGTGTGTGTGTGTGTGTGTGTGTGGTGTGTTGAGCTGCTTGCAGTAGCAGTGGGCTGTAAACCAAAGAAACAGAGGAGCTGTCTTGAATACCACTTGGGCTGAGGTCCAGGGCCTGTTTACTGACAGCTCTGGGAATTCCTGTCAGCGTACTGGGGATGGATGTCTTCCTCCTCTCCCTTCTCACATGAAGCACGGCCTACCACCACACCATATCACAACACACAAACACACACACACACACACACACACACACACTCTCTCTCTCTCACACACACAGACACAGACACTCTCTGTCACACACACACACACACACACACTCTCTCTCTCACACAGACACAGACACTCTCTCTCACATACACACACAAACACACACACCTTAGCTGTTCTGAAATCAGTGCAGTCTACAGCCTCATGGACCTTATTGCTTAAATATACCACTGCATTTAGTTGCACTGCATTGTTTCAGTTTTTTCCTGTTTAGGCCAGAGATGATGAAAGTCCTCAGTGTTGCTATTTGACATCTTTTCCTCTCCCTAATCCTTTGGTTGATTTGTATTGGAGGCTAGTGTCTTTAAAGGAGCCCTTTAATACATCTATATGGTATTTCAAATTGTTCTCCAAGGTCTTCAAAGATGGCTATTGGCAACCTATTCAAAAAGCCCTAGAGTAAAGCACCTCATTTTTCCACCTATGGTAATGAGCTGTGCTCTGATTCACTGCCAGCGTTGCAAGGCATGTTGAGTGAATAGACTTTGTATATTAGTTGGCTAATGTCAGAATTGCAAGGGATGAACAACTATTGGAATATTACATTTCAGAGGAAATGAAGGAAGTCATAGACTATGATAAGCCAGCAATAATCCACTGATTGCTTAGTAACTGTAAAGGGACACTCTGCAACGGTAGCCTTGCTCTGTGTGGTGTTTCACGCTAGCAAACATAATCAGATAACTGCTTTGTTATCCCAAGTTTAGCATTGCAACCACAGTTAAAAACTTACTTCCGTTGTATTCGACAAAGTCAACAAGTCATTCTTTTGCGCTTCTCCAATAATTCACTGCAGCTGTTTGTCTCTAACCTCCTGTTACTCAGTATACTACAAGACTATATAACAAGACTTTGCTGACCTGCCTGTTATCTTAAATTCATGGATATTCAGTGATCTCACATAGTTAGGATTTTACAGAGCGGGCGGGGAGAGCATGGGTTAGTTGATAATGCAGTGCCACCCGCAAATGGCTCAAGGTTGGTCTGTTTTGTGAAAACTTCATCAACTTTTCAAACTGGTTTAATTTCTCTCTTTATTTCTTTCCATTGACTATTGCAGACAGCAAAGATTTTATTAATTTTTTACCACATAACTCAAACTCTTATAGACCAATCATATTTCAAAAATAACACATAAAAACAGTTTTGTGTGGCAGGGCACCTTTAAAGCTGCTGGGGCTTTAAATCACTCACACACACACACACACACACACACACACACACACACACACACACACACACACACACAAACTTCGGCTTTTGGCTTTGTGGGAAACATACGCACAAACACTCTAAGCACAGATCCCCTAGTACCACCACCACACACCATACATGCTTGCTCTTGCTCACCTGGATGTTATTATTATGATTACCTGTAGCCTGTGCTGTGTGTCTGCACATTGACTTGACATTGTGCTGGAGATGTGCAGTGGCACAGATAGTCGTCACTAGCCTCTGATCGCTGCCACCACCAAGGACAATGTGTGTGTGTGTGTGTGTGTGTGTGTGTGTGTGTGTGTGTGTGTGTGTGTGTGTGTTGCGCAAACACAAATTGCTTCCATATGGTGTTGTTCTAAACAGCTGATGCAACTAAAGTCTGGAACCCAGATAGGTCCTAGTGTTGGATTCTGCATTTGTAAGGTGTGATGGGGCTGAGGGTGCTGTCTTTGAGTATATAATTGATTTTGGACATGTTCAGACAGTAGGTTTATTGGGAGATGCCAGTAATCTCTATTACAGATGGTTTAGACTCACCATGAGTAAAGGACCCTATGGCTGTGTTTCTGTGTGTGTGTGTGTGTGTGTGTGTGTGTACATAGCATGGGTTGTTTATCTATGACTGTGTGTTTGCACATGTGTGTGTGGAATTAGTGGGCTTGGGTTGTCACAGCTGTGCCGCAGTGGTCCAGTGTGAAAGAAAATCACAGTATGGTGAGAGATAGTGTCAAACATAATGGAGACACACACACACACAGACACACAGGTGCATTTCTGGAGTGTTGCCCAAGGCTCACAGCAGAGGACAAAGGACTACCAGCAGTAAACAAGCAGAGCAACCTGGGAACCATTTTCGCTCATTTTTACACACACACAAACACACACACGCGCACACACATACACATCATATAAGTGCCTTATTTCAGCACAAATACAGTAATTACTTACACACACACACAAAAAATAATTAGATTTCCCTGTCAACATTTATTTCCCGAGTAAATGGATATAAACACCAGCATCACCATTTAAGGATGAACTTGCACACATAATGCTAACACACACATACACACACACACACATTACAGTATAGTAAAAGACGATGAACGATGAAGACATTGACATAAAATTATAGATTTTTTTTTCTAATTTAGCATCTCTCTCTCCCTGTGTGCGGGTGTGTATGTGTGTGTGTGTGTGTGTGTGTCTGTGTCTGTGTATCTATCTTTCTCTCTTCTCAGATGTGAATGAGTGTGTGAATGCTAATGGCGGTTGTGAGGGCACCTGTTGTAACACCATTGGCAGCTTCTACTGCAGATGCCCAGAGGGAAGCAGACTGTCACTCGATGGCAAGACATGCCAGGGTAAGAACTAGAGTCTATTTTTCTATCAACATCATTTCACAGAGCCAAAGCTTGCAGCTGTTAGACTGTAGATCTGTATTTCACATGAAGTGAAGAGACTTAGAGTAAGAGAGTTAGACTTGGATGAAGGGCCCACTCCATTATTTGATACATCCATTGTGATTTAATTTATTATGCATTTTCCAATTAATTTCATTGTTAGACCTACAAAGTACAATAATCTAAGTGTTGTCTTGAGCTGGGTCCGAAGCCTGTTTGTATACTGTATGTTGAAACATGATGCACAGAGGGGTTGAGTAGCTTTAGCTTATCATCAGTGACCTACAGTACATGGGTTAAGTCTGGGTTAAGACATGGAGTGGACCAGAGAGGGGAAAAGCGGGAGGCGCAGATGTTCGTTTAGTCCTGTGTTCGGTTTTCGCAGGGTGGAGGGGAGAAAATCCCCTTTTATGGAGACCAGAGTCGACCTCTCATACATTGATACGAAAGAACATTAAGAAGTTTATATTGTGACGCAATTTGACACTCTGATTTATGCTTACACTTGAACATTCATTCCAAAACTACTTCTTCTATGTAAGGGATAACGGCCAACGAGATGTCCCGATATAGAGGAATAATGAAGAACAGCAGGTCATAGGTGTCCTGATATCGGGGAATAATGGACACCCTGTCAGTCAATCAAAAAACAATATTTAATTTCTCCGGGTGATAAGTTAAGATAACATATGGAATGTCAAAATGCCCTATGGGAACAGCTATCAGACTCAAGCTTGAACAGGTCTATAGAGATCTTCTGTGGCCAGGAGATGAATGCACTATTACTAAGGGAGTTGGCTTTGTGGGAAAGAGCAACCAGCATCCTGGGTGTGTTACTGGTTTAAGCCTCATCACCTACATACTGAACACTTATCAGGGACACAGAGCCAAAGCTTGCAGAAATACAGTACACACACAGACACACACATACACACACACACACACACACACACGTGCACAGACACACACAAACACGTATGTACACACACATGCACACACACAGACATACACATGTGCACACACACATGCAAGCATATGTGCAAGTGCTTACACACAAACATGCACATCCATGTTCACACACACATACACCCATATTCACACACTCACACACATGCACCTATGCTTAAAAACACACATACACACCTGTGTGAGATTAGCCAGAGTCAAGGATGTGTCACATGGTAATTCAGAAAACATGTGCATTCATTTTTTGCTACTTTATTATCTGTCTCTTCCACTTACTGTCCAGCATACTCTCCTGTTTTCTGGTAGAAAGGGATGAATTCTTCAGTTTCTTCATGTAGTGTATACTCTAGATCTCTATTCCTGGCTGGGTGCTTTAGAGACTGTAAATATTCACATAGTACACTAATCATTACCTGGGGAAACAAATAAGCACACGCACACACACACACACACATGCATGTACGCACGCACACAGAGCTGAGAGAGCTGCACTTGCAAATGTGCTCAAAAGCTGCCTAGTTCTCCCACACTGCCTGTGTGTTATTGTCCAGTCTGTAAGTAACAATCTCATTCACATCATGATCATAGGACAAAGACTGACTCAGGACTACACAATCAAGTGTGTGTGTATGTGTGTGTGTCTGTGTGCGCGTGCGTGGGTATGTGTGTGTGCGTACATGCACATGTGTGTATCTGTGTGTGCACACGCATGTGTGTGTGTGTGAGTGGAGAACTACCGGCCTGTTTCTCTTCTTCCCTTCTTTCCAAAGCCATTGAACGAGCTGTCTTTAAACAGGTCACATGATTTCTTACCCAGAACAGCGTCCTCGACTCCAACCAATCCGGTTTCAGAAGTGGCCACTCCACTGAAACAGCACTTCTGTCTCTGACGGAAGCACTGAAAGAGGCCAGAGCGGCAGGTCAATCCTCAGTGCTCATCCTGCTGGACCTATCAGCAGCATTTGACACGGTCAACCACCGCGTCCTACTGGACAAGCTGACCAACATGGGTATTGATGGCACAGCGCACTCCTGGTTCAAGTCCTATCTTACTGGACGGTCGTTCAGTGTCTCATGGCTAGGACAGACATCGGCACTTCACCAACTCACCACAGGAGTACCCCAAGGATCTGTGTTGGGGCCCCTTCTCTTCGCCCTGTACATCACCTCGCTGGGCTCAGTTATCCACTCCCATGGCTTCTCGTACCACTGCTATGCTGATGATACCCAGCTCTATCTGTCCTTTCCGCCTGATGACTCCACGGTGTCAACACCGATCTCGGACTGTCTCTCTGATATATCTGCATGGATGAAAGGACACCACCTCCAACTAAATCTCTCAAAAACTTAACTGCTGGTCCTCCCAGCCAAACAAGCCATACATCACGATATCAGCATCAAGACTGACCAAAGTGGCAAGAAACCTAGGTGTCATGGTTGATGACCAACTGACCTTTGCAGATCACGTTGCCTCTGTGGCTCGGTCGTGCCGCTTTTCCCTATTCAACATAAGGAAGATCAGGCCGTACCTAACCCAACATGCAACCCAGCTCCTGGTACAGACCCTGGTTATCTCTCGGCTTGACTATTGCCATGTCCTCCTATCAGGCCTACCAGCCTGTGCAGTGAGACCGCTACAGATGATCCAGAATGCAGCTGCCCGTCTGGTCTTTAACCAGCCAAAAAGAGCACACGTCACACCTCTGTTCATTGAACTTCACTGGTTACCCTTGGCTGCTCGCATTAAATTCAAAGGTCTCATGATGGCCTTCAGGGTGAATGATGGCTCTGCTCCCATCTACCTGAATTCTCTCCTGAAGCCCTATGTCACCCGACGACCACTTCGCTCCCCTAAGGAACGTTTTCTAGCACGGCCAACACCTCGTGCAGGTCAATCCAGACTCTTCTCGTATCTGGTTCTGCGCTGGTGGAATGAACTCCCAAATGCTACCAGATACCCTCTCCACCTTCAAGAAACTCGTGAAGACCCAGCTCTTCCAAGAATATCTCCTGCCGTAAACTTTGAGAATGCACTTAACAATTTAATTTCTCTGCACTATTGCACTTTCAACTTAAAATGGTGCAGTTTCTATGTTAGCAATATGCACCCCTTGTTTGTTCTTTCATTGTGTCGTAGCTTGAATGTTATCCTCTTTTGTAAGTCGCTTTGGATAAAAGCGTCTGCTATATGCCTAAATGTAATGTAAATGAGTGTGTCTGTGTGTGTGTTTGCGTACATGCACGTGTGTGTGTGTGTGTGTGCGTACATGCACGTGTGTGTGTGTGTGTGTGTATCTGTGTGTGTGTTTGGTTTGTGGGGAGTTCATGAGATAAAGCCATCACCAATCTAATGTCAGTCTGATGCTCTGTCTACAAACAATGCTCAGTTCCCTATTTTAGAGCAAACACTCTCCACTATTAAAATGTTTATTAGGCTGGAAGTGTTATTTGAGGAACCGTCCTCCAATTGGGCATTTCCTGTGGTTTCTACAGGCATGTTGCTGGTAAAGAACAAAGGATATGGATGAAAAGGTGCATGACTAAAGATACATAGGAAATGAGCTCAGAGAGAGTGGAGGGCTGTCAGGTTTTATAAGGCAATGGTATAATAATTATTAGAGGAGTTTGGTGAGATGATGCGATCGGGATCGCAGAGAACATTTGGAGCTAATGCCTGTGTGATCATCTCAGACGTTACGTTATACGCTCCTTGCTGAGTCAATTACACAAAGGCACTCGCTGCTCCTTTTGGTACACATACAGCCTCACACACACACACACACACACACACACAAAGAGAGAGAGAGAGAGAGAAAGAGAGATAGATAGAGAGAGAGAG
Organism: Tenualosa thibaudeaui; assembly: GCA_027481765.1. NCBI lineage: Eukaryota > Metazoa > Chordata > Actinopteri > Clupeiformes > Clupeidae > Tenualosa > Tenualosa thibaudeaui. Next base: position 1,967,585 of record JAIFZK010000130.1, on the reverse strand, counting down.
AAAGAGAGATTTGCTTAAGAGTGAATCTTGACAGCAATATAGTTCTTGGGCTTTTCCTGTAAAACTTATTTACTGCCCACTTTCTGCCTGCAGTAGATAGATAATAGAGAACAAGCTATGTGTGTGTGTGTGTGTGTTTGTGTGTGTGTCTGAATGTGTTTGTGTGAGTGTGTTAATGTGTGAGTGTATGTGTGTCTGCTGTGTGTCTGTTTAAACACTCAAGAGTGGCAGGCAGTGAGAAAGCAGCTGTACTCATTAGTATTGTAGGACATTCCACTGGAAGACTAATATATTATACTACTCAAGGGTGTGTGTGTGTGTGTGTGTGTATGTTTGTTTTGTGTGTGTGTCTGTGTTTTGTATGTGTATGTGTGTGTGCATGGTGTGACTGCGTGTGTATGTGTGTGCATTTGCACATGTGTAGGAATTAAAGGGATTTAGTTATATTGCATGTTTGCCTGTGTATCAGTAAGCATTTAGAGTGTGAGCGTTACCTGAGATGTGTGTGTGTGTGTGTGTGTGTATGTGTGAGTGTGTAACTGAATTTCTCTCTCTGTCTCTCTATCTATCTATCTCCCTCTGTGTGTGTGTGTGTGTGTGTGTGTGTGTGTGTGTGTAGATGTGGATGAGTGTGAGGAACTGAATGGTGGCTGTCAGCAGAAGTGTGTGAACACACCCGGCTCTTACTATTGTGAGTGTAGCAAAGGATTCAGGATGCATGCAGATTCTCGCACCTGCATTGGTAAGTACAGACACACAGACACACGCACACATGCACAAACCCAAACACACACACATACACGCACGCACACACACACACACACGCACACACACACATTTTCCTGTCCCACTCCCCCTCTCTCACACACAAACACCAAACATTAGCACACACACATGCACAAGTTAGCTTACTCATTCACATACAGACTAAAAACCTATAAATCAGTCTTAAATAAATCAGGCAATTGGTTTGTGTGTGTGTGTGTGTGTGTGCATGTGTGTGTGTGTGCATGTGTCTTGGACAGCGGTTATGTCCTGTGCAGTGAAAAATGGTGGCTGTGAACATAAGTGTGTGGACCTAGGAGACGATCACTTCAAGTGTGTGTGTCCCCCTGACTACCTGCTCAAGGACGATGGAAAGCACTGTGAACGTGAGTCTGTCCATTTATTCAGTGTGTGTGTGTGTTTATGTGCGTGAATGTGTGTGTGTGTGCATGAATGTATGTGTGCTTGTGTGTGTTTGTGTGTCAAAGGGGCTTGTTTGACTATATGCAGGCCCTGAAGATATGAAGGTACAGTATATTTGCAGAATCACAATAGAATGCTGAACATTATATTTTGGGGGTCTTTGGGTGTGTGTGTGTGTGTTTGTGGTAATGTACACTTGTGTGTGTGTTTGTGGTAATATAGAAGTGTGTGTGTGTGTGTGTTTGTGGTAATGTACAAGTGTGTGTGTGTGTTTGTGGTAATGTACACTTGTGTGTTTGTGGTAATGTACAAGTGTGTGTGTGCGTGTGTGGTAATGTACAAGTGTGTGTGTGCGTGTGTGTTTGTGGGAATGTACAAGTGTGTGTGTGCGTGTGTGGTAATGTACAAGTGTGTGTGTGTGTGTTTGTGGTAATGTACACTTGTGTGTGTGTGTGGTAATGTACAAGTGTGTGTGTGTGTGTGTGTTTGTGGGAATGTATGCACATGTTTGCATGTACATATAACCCATGGTATAATGTTGTTAACCGAGTCTTACTAGATCTTTGCATGCATGTGCGTGCGCCCGTGTGTGTGTGTGTGTGTGTGTGTGTGTGTGTGTGTGTGTGTGCGCAGTGAGAAATCCCTGTAAGCAAGGGAATGGTGGCTGCTCTCAGCTGTGCAGCAGTGAGGATGGTCAGGTGGAGTGCAGCTGCAGGGAAGGATATACACTGGCCTCTGACCGCAGGAGATGTGAGGGTATGTCTCACACACACACACACACACACACACACACACACACACACACACATATTCAGACACACATACAAATCAGTACACACACACACATTCTTTCACTCTTTCACACATGCACACACACACACACACACTACAGGCATTTACACATAAACTCTCTCTCCACATGTGTACACAGACACACACACACACACACACACACACATATTCAGACACACATACAAATCAGTACACACACATACATTCTTTCACTCTTTCACACATGCACACACACACACACACTACAGGCATTTACACATAAACTCTCTCTCCACATGTGTACACAGACACACACACACACACACACACACACACACACACACACACTAAATGCCATGTGGTGGAAGCTCTAAGAATTCAATAAATCTCCTGAATTCTCATCATGACTTTTGCACTTAACCCTGCTTAACCTAACACATGGTGTGTGTGTGTGTGTGAGAGTGAGAGAGAGTGTGTGTGTGTGTGTGTGTGTGTGTGTGTGTGTGTGTGTGTGTGTGTACACATGTGGAGTGCACTAGATTGATTGTCTTATGAGAGACCCAGAGAGACTCAGACAAGATTTTTTTAGTCTGGAATGAAGGTAGCAGATGTCAGTAGATCAGGTCCACATGCCGGATACAGACACACACACACACACAGAGGCACATACAGTACATGCACACTCACATGCATTCACACAGAGAGAAAGAAGACGTGTGTATAGAGAAGCACTATACTAATATTCTTCAGTTTAACACACTCAAGCCATAACTTAGGCCAGACACTTAACCTCCAGCTGTTTATAAGGACTGGATGTTTGGGGAACTCTACCACACAGCTGTAGTTGAACCTAATAATGTCACAGAGGACATATATGCAACACACACACACACACACACACACACACACACACAAATACACCACAGCACAGTATGACTAGGTTTTAAGTTAATCGAGCTGAAGCAAAATTCCAATTGGATGTTGTTTGAGAATAATGAGTCTGTCTAAACTGTTTGTTTGATATTATATGCATCTATAATGTGTTTGTGTTTGTGTGTGTGTGTGTGTATCCTGCAGACATTGATGAGTGTGCAAGAGGTCAGGCTCAGTGCTCCCACAGTTGTGTAAACATGCTGGGTTCCTTCAAGTGTGTGTGTAAGCCAGGCTTTGAGCTGGGAGCTGACGGCAAGCACTGCTATCGTAAGTACACACAGACACAGACACACGTGATAATGAAATATTTAGTCCCCTGCCCCAGCCCCCCAGCCCCCCCCCCCTCACACACACACACATAAACTCACACACACACACACACACAGACACCTTAGTTTTGAGAAGTTGGAATCTAAGTGTCACTGTGACTGAACACAGGCATTCAGGATAACTCCCTTCCATTGTATGAATTATGCCCGCATTTCAGGTGATCCCAAAGGAAATTAAGGTGTCCAGCAGCATACACATAATACACATAATACACAATGCAAAAACAGATCAAACATATTGCACACATCTGCATTCATACAACATTCACTGAACAGGAAGGAAAAAAAAAAGGTAATGATAGTAGGAAAAACCACGAGGTAGATAAGTGTTGTGATAAGGTGCCTTGCGGTAATCCTAGTAGATACATTACAATGACCCAGTAAGATTGTCCAATGTTGTAAAAGAGTGCAGTAGTTATCAAGGTAGTGCAGTATATTGTTGTCCATTGTAGTATAGTCACCACTAGGGACAGCATAAGAGTGTGAGTGTGTGTGTGGGCTCAAGCTGTCCAGTCCATTATGCTCAGCACCTTCTGTGTGCTGTAGTACAGCTGTATGGCCCTAGGGACGAAGGACCTCCGCAGCCTGTCTGTCCTGCAGGAGAGGGACCGGAGTCTGTTGCTGATCAAACTCCTCTGATTGATGAAGATGGTGTGTAGGGGGTGGCGGTCATTGTCCAGTATAGAGTGTAGCCTGCTCAGGGTCCTCCTCTGGGCTATTGTAGTTAGAGACTCCAGCTCCATGCCCACCACAGACCCTGCTTTCCTCACCAGTCTGTCAAGACGTCCAATGTCTCTCTTCCTAGTGCTACCACCCCAACATACCACAGCATAGAAGAGCACACTGACCATAACAGACTGGTAGAACATCAGCAGGAGTCTGTTGCAGACCCTTAAAGACCTCAGCCTCCTAAGAAAGTAGAGCCTGCTCTGACCTTTCTTGTAGAGTGCGTCTGAGTTAGTGGACCAGTCCAGTTTATTGTCAAGGTACCAAGTACTTGTAAGTGCAGACTGTCTCGACAATCTCCCCATCAATCGTGACAGGCACCAGCGGCGGGGGAGTTCTCCTGAAGTCCACCACTATTTCCTTGGTTTTGGTGGTGTTCAGCTGCAGCTGCGTAGCCCGGCACCACCCAACGAAGTCCTCCACAAGGCACCTGTACTCCCCCTCCTGTCCATCCCTGATACACCCCACGATTGCAGTATCGTCAGAGAACTTCTGCATGTGACAAGTCTCTGAGTTGTAGCTGAAATCGGTGGTGTACAGGGTAAACAGTACAGGGGAGAGCACAGTACCCTGCGGCGCACCTGTGCTGCTGACCACAACCTCTGATGTAAGGTCCCCAAGTCTGACAAACTGGGGCTGTTCCCTGAGGTGTGTGTGAATGTGAGGTGTGTGTGTGTATGTGTGTGTGTGTGTGTGTGTGTGTGTGTGTGTGTCTGCATAACACTGTAAATAGCAGCATGTATTTACCAACAGCAAAACAACACTGACTGGTCTCATCAGTTTTTCACTCCTTTGTCTGAGCGAGCTTCAGTGTTGCTCTTGTGATTTGCCCTCTGTCTGGAGCTTGTGTGTGACCACCAGGACTACAGGTGCAGCCATTTCAGAGGGCGCAGATTCATTCTTCGATCATTTATATCCCCACTGGCATGGTGCAGGCATTGAGATGGAGATTGTGAACAGCTGTGAGAAGAACAATGGCGGTTGTTCACACCACTGCGAGCACACCACCAGCGGACCACACTGCACCTGCAACCAGGCCTACCAGCTCGCCGACGACCTCAGGACCTGTGTGGGTAGGTAGAGAGACTGAGACAGAGAGACAGACAGGCAGACTGACAGAGAGGTTGTAAACTCCTTACCTTTGTGTATATGCTCTGTAAACAAAGATCTCAGCCAACAGGAAGTATCCCATGCAGGTCAAATGCTATTACTTAGTAACAAAGTCTTTAACACACAATAACGAATGTGTTTTGTAGTTGTGTAATAAGGCATTTATAAATGTGCCTTCCAGACACTGATGAGTGTGAGAATGGGGAGTCATGCTGCAGTCACTACTGCGAGAACTACGCGGGAGGCTACGAGTGCAACTGCCGCCTAGGATACATACTCAACCCAGACGGCTGTGGATGCGATGGTGAGCATGTTAGTACATGCGTGAGTGTCTGTGTCTGTGTATGTGTGTGGCTGTGTATGTGAGTGAGAGAGAGATTTGATCTGTGTGTAAGAGAAAGTTTGTATGTACATTAATTAAGAGAATTGCGAATTAGATATGAATGTATGAATAAGTTGTGAACATAACAATACAACATAACAAATATGTATCTCTCTGGCAATACATTATGTGTGTGTGTGTGTGTGTGTGTGTGTGTGTGTGTGTGTGTGTGTGTGTTCTGTTGTGTCCTGTGCTGTTTCCAGACATTGATGAGTGTGAGATGGAGACCTCGGACTGTAGCCATTCTTGTGTGAACACACTGGGTTCTTTTGAGTGTTTCTGCAGATTGGGCTTCCGACTGGACTACGACCAGCGCACTTGCCTCCGTAAGTGTGTTTTATTTGTGTTTGAGTATGCTTGTGTGGAGAATTAAGAAAATGTTTATTACTGAAAATGTCTGTAATAAATGTCCAGGGATACTGTCTATATCACCCTTTATACCAGGTTGGTGATATATCAGGTTACTGTATGTCAGGTTACATGATTTTATTTTGTGTGTGTGTGTGTGTGTGTGCATGTGAGAGAGAGAGAGAGGATTTTTGCTGGAGTTTTAGCTAAGATTTTCTTGTCTGAAACACTTAAAATAAAAAAATGGTCCTCTACAGTGAACATGTGAGAAGGTCATTGTGTGTGTGTGTGTGTGTGTGTGACGATAGCACTCTATGATAGTGACCTGGAGGAGCGGGTGAGTGAGGATGAAGAGGCTGTGGAGGAAGAGGTAGTGGATGGTGGTCGTGGAGGAGACGAAGAGGAGGAGCTGGAGGTGCTGCGTCTCCCTGGATTCGTTTTCCGCCGGAAGCCACAGCTGCTGCGCTACACTGCTGCCCTGCACAGGCCCAGCAGCACACACACACACTCAATCACACACACACACACTCAGCGCTCTCAACGGGGGGAACTGACGCTGCTTAGTCAAACAGGTGTGTGCCGTACAACATATAAGCACAATACATACACACACACACGTGCACATGCACACACACGCGCACACACACACACACACACACACACACACACACACAGAATGACCTTCACGTATAATATGCTCTCTCTGTCTCTTTCTCTCTCTCACATATACACTCTCTCTCTCAGATAGTCTTTGCTTGTCTTTCTTTTTTGTCTTTGTGTGTTTGTATGTGTGTGTGTGTGTGTGTGCGTGTGTGTGTGCGTTAGTCTGTGAGAATGGTATGTTTGGCAAGGACTGCTCCCTGAGCTGTGAGGACTGTACTAATGGGGCCACGTGCATAGAGGACAGGAATGGCTGCCATTGCACTCCTGGTTGGACTGGCATTACCTGCAATGAAAGTAAGTGACCATTTTGTCTCCCCAACACACACACACACACACACACACACACACACACACACACACACACACCCACACAGACACACACGCACACACACAAACGCATGCACGCACACACACAAAAGTATGCATACTCAGTACATGCGCACATAAATCTACACAGTACATACAGACACACACACACACACACACACACAGAAGTAAGCACACTGAGTACATGCACACATAAATCTACACAGTATACACACACACACATGCTCTCTCTCTATATATATGTATATATATCTTTTACACATACACAAACACCTATACACACACACACACACACACACTTACACACACACATTAACACACATTCGTGCACATTCATTCACATGTAGAGTATATCTCAGTCCCACTTCTAAACAGATGACTGTATGAAGCAGAACAGTGAAGCAGCTTGTAACTTTCTCAGACGTTTTTTGGAGAACAATCAACAAAACATAATGATGTATAGCATGGTAAATTGAAAAAAAAAATGAACACAGTTACGTAGTAAACAATACAATTAATATGCTATTCTTAGTGGCATTAGCAAAGCATTGTTTGTTTGCTTGTTTTTTGTAGTTAGCCCCCTAGTTTTAGATCAAAACTTCTATACTGTTGTCTTAAGCTGCTGCCATGCTTGTGTTTAAACACACAAACAGACTGATAGCATATGGTAGAGCAGTTATGTATCTCTCAGACCTACCTGACAGTATGTCGACTGAGAGAAATGATACTGATGCTCTTTCCAGACCAGTAAGCCAGCTTTTTTCTATAGACTTTAGTATTCATTGGTAACCGGACACTTGAATGAACCAGAGCTAAGAGTCTTGGCAAACATTACTATTAATATGTAATGTTCCGCAGTGTATGTGATGAGGCTGTGAATATCAAATTTAGCCACAAAAACTAGCTTTATCTTTGTGTGTGCGTGTGTGTCTGTGTGTGCGTATGTGTGTATGTGTGTGCGTATGTGTGTATGTGTGTGTGTGAATAATTCTATGGAAAAAGTGAAAAGGCAGAGATGATTGGATGTCGACAAAGAGAAGAAAAGAAAGTCATTTGGGGAAAATCAGACTGTAAAAAGTTCTGTATCCATCTATCATCCATTGACCACTGCCAAGGAAACTGCATACTGTTAACACCATTGACTCAGCATCAGAGCATTCTCTCTCTCTCTCTTTTTCTCTCTTTCTGTGTCTGTCTATGCTTCCTCACGTACTCCAGGACCCACACTATGAACTCTCTACAGGCTCTGTGAGATTCCCAAATAGACTGTTGTGTGTGGTTTTGTGTGTGTGTGTGTGTGTGTGTGTGTGGGTGGGTGTGTGCTTGACAGGACTATCCACCAAAATCTTTTTCACTGCGCACATTAGTGAGAATTGCAGAAATTGCAAAGGAAATTGCAAAAAAAGTTGACATTGGTGTGCTAATCAAACCAGACAGCTTTCTGTCACCATGTGATAGCCGATAAAGCTTTTTGAATCTTTAATCATAGGTTAAGGGCTTCATAAAATCCCTAATTTCTTCTAACCATTTTTAATGCTTCTAAGAAATCAGAATAAGCAATTTAGGGCATATCTGTGCATGGAAAGATGCTGTGCATCAGAAAAAGACTCCTTCCAAGACTCCTTTGCACAGCTATGAAGTGAGTTACTTCTAAGTCCCCCATTTCTTTTACATTTTTTTATGTTTCTAAGAAATCAAGATAAAGAATTTAGGACATATCTGCACAACACTGTGTGTCTGGAAAGGCAACAAGTTAGAAGAACATAGAGAGACATAGAGATAAGGAGGCACATGACACAACACAGCAAAAGGACTCCTTTGCTGAGGAATGAACTGAAGTTCACAGTGCAGTTCATACAGATACAAATTATTATCATTATTCATTTCTTTTAGAAAGAAAATCATGTTTACATTATTTTAATTTACTACTTCAGATTCAGTTCTTTTAATATTATATATTTGATATAATATATTTCTGTGTCTATAAATCTATAATACCAAGATTTCACGTGAACCTAAACAGTAACAGAATCTCACAGAGTTCAAGTTCAAGTTCTTCAGCTATGAATATGTTTAGGTTTAGTTCAGAGTTCATAGGAAAATGAATTTGAAAGATGAACTAGTTCTTTTGAAAGAGTTCAGGGGGTGTGGGTGTATGTGCATGCATGTGCTCATTTCAGTCTGTGTGTCTGTGTACAATTGTATATTCTTCAACAGTAAAATGCTGCATTTATTTAGCAATGTACAGGGGCCAGGGGCCCAGGCTGTGGCCAGTGGCAGGCATGACAACCACACAAACATTACTGGTCATTGCACTGAAATTCTCAATTATTTTAAATCGTAGGTTAAATAATTAGAAACCTGATACTCTACGTAATTAGCCACATTTTAATATGGTTGCCGACTTAACCTAGTTAGTACATGACTAGTACACACTGACTACACACAGACAGCTTAGAAAGGTGATGGTTGTGTTATCAAATGGAGAAATGCAGCTCCAGTAGCAGCTTTGTTCAGTGACAAGCAGTCCAAACTATCCAGTGCATGATAACTTTGGTATCTTTGGTCATCTCTCACTCCCAGTTTTCTTCACTAGTTTTCACTCCCTCTCATGTCTTTCATTATCAAGCACTTTAAACTAACATAATAGCAGGGACCTTTTTTAATGTTTCTAAGAAATCACACGGCAAGCATTGCAGCACATATTCCAGATATCAAAGTTGATTATCAAAGAAGATTATCCCTCTTTTAAAGAGATATACTATGTATACAAAACTGTGTCATTCCTTCCTTCCTGGTTATGCAATCACAAGATGTTTGCAGTCAGAGAGGAATATGTACAGGTACACAGCATCAACAGCGTGTCTTTGCAGAATGATAAAAGATGATTTCAACTGCAGGAGTCGCACTCGTCATGATAATGCTTGTCGACCGTGTTCAGCTAAGCCTTCAGTCAGAGCTGAAGCTTGCAGCAAGTCAAAAGATCCACTTGTTTCAAAAAGAGGGAGAAGAGGCTTATTTTCAATTCAGGTCATGGGAACGACTGGAAAGGAATTCCATTGCCGTTTTGTACCGGTCTACTATAGATGGCTACCTATCTCTGAAGAACTTGTCTAATCCATCACAGCAATCAGAGCAGGCTGAGAGAGTGTTCCACCATGACAGATCGTTTATCCTAAATAACCTGTCCTTGTCAGACAGCGGAGATTACGTGACCCAACGTGTACCAGATGCTTATTTGGAATGGAAGTCAGTGCTGCTTAAGTTCCACTACAAAAGCAATAATTCGTATTGGTCCGGGATTAAGACCTGAGGTGTTAAATCGTGTGTTAAAGCGTGGAGAGAGAGTCACACTGCCTTGCATTAGCTTTACAGACAATGCAGAGGAGATTGTGTGGAAGACTCTGGTTAAAGATCTATCTGTTGATGTTCCTGCATCTCTCAGCATGTCCCACCAGGAGGAAGAGAACATGTACATAGAGACATCTAATTACTCTCTGGTCATCTCATCTGTGTTAAGTCAGCATGCAGGTACTTATGAGTGCACACCAGATTATATTATGGAGTTTGATAGCTGGGGTAAAATAACACATGATATCTTTGTTTGCTCTGACACAGAAACCACAACTGTATGGTTCTCACTAGGGAATGCTGTTTCTGTAGACTGTAGTGTAGAACTTAATGTGACGAAAGCAGAATTTAAGTTTTATCGCCATGTAGGCCAGAATGAGGAGGTCCTGTCAGAACAGAACATCAATCTATTAACTCTTGATAGGATTGGATGGGATCAATGGGGGCCATGGATAAAATCAGCAGTTCATAATACAGAGGTCAGCGAAAATGGTCAGTTCACACTGACCATGACCTACCTCACTCCTAATGACGGTGGACTGTATCTTTGCTATATCTGGGGATATACTGAAGAGAGGAGACCTTTTTGCCATGACAGGAAAATCTACCTGCTCTACAAGCATCCGTTTGGGATTGACTCCACTTTCTACAGAGTGTACTCTTCACTGATGGCTTGTGGGCTGCTGGGGATGATCTGTGCTGTGATCTTCGTCCATCTGAGGGTCAGAGGAAGAGACCAGACTTCCCAGGAGAGACTGAGGAGGACAGCTGAGCCGTCTGGACGTCCAACCAGAGAAGGGGAGCAGTGTGGAGGTGAACCTGATTATGATGATGTTACAAAAAATCACATTCCTTTATTAGATTTCCTTGTCAAGATTTTGTATAAACCTAGAGTTGTTTATTTGAAATTGTTATTTCTTTGTTAGATAACTGCTCTGATTTGTTGGATGCATATCATTGTCTATTACACTTAATGCATAGCATTGTTTATTATACTTCTGTGATGTTATAATTCTGTTATACTATCTATGATGTTGTTTATCAATATGTGTCATTTCTCAATAAAGTACATTTACAATACCTAATAATTGTTTCATTGTATCTTTTTATAAAAAATATGACTGTATATACTAGACATATGCATGTAACAATATACCAAACAAACTAAATAAGTTCAATGAACTGCAGGTTAACTGTTTTGAGCCAACTATTAAATATTTCCTGTGGCTGCATTTTCTATTTTTGTTCATATAGTTTATAGAGTAAATGTGTGGTGTAAAAAAATATGTGTTGTGTACTCATAGTTCAAAGGCTCATCAATAATCAAACAAACAGGCTCAAACCCCTCTCCATCTTTTTGCTGTGCTCTTAATGTAAACTAGATTTCATATGCTAGTGACATTGAGTGGCCAAAATATTTTGGTAACTGACTAGCACTCAAATCTAACAATCATGTGCACAGATTTATTGAGTATGAAGTACTTAAATTTTTCTTGAAACTTGAAATATTTAAAAAGTGTAAAACTTAAAAAGATGAAATATTAGTGGTAATCAGGTTCCACAAATATTTTGAGTTCACTGAGCAGCTGGGGTTGACGGTGTAGGTTCCAGACAAGAAGTGTAACTGCCCCAACAATGGGCACTGTCATCACCTGGATTACATGTGATTGAATGTGTCTGAAGTGTTTGTGCAATGAGAGAATAGAGATTTGTGAAATAATCATCCACTTGAAGATGACCTTTGGGTGGAGCTTTGGTGCAATCATTAGTACTGATAACTTGCAGGGCTCCACACATTTTTTTGCTTGGAGCACTGTAGCCCCTATGTCAGGTCTGCATCGGACCTGGTCACGGCCACGCCCTCTCACACAACACCACAGACTCGTGCTCGATCTCCTTCACCTGAGTTTTAATTAGTATCACCTGGTCTCCACCTTATTTAAGTCTCCTCTCTACATCACCTGTTGTCTCGTCGATATTCCCTCAGACTCCCAATATGTCAATTGTGTTTCCTCCGTGTCCCACGTATTCCTTTGTGCTTCGTTCCGTAAGTCTTGAATTCCCGATTGGTTTTGTGCCCCTTGTTCATTCTGATTATCATCGCCTGTTTCTAGTGTTCGTTTCCTTTCCCCAGTGTATTTCTAGTTTTCTGTTAATCTTAGTACATTGTATTTTCAGTTCTCTCCGTTAGAGTAATGGATGTGACTTTCGTTCTACTTGTTTGTTTGTACATTTAGTGATTTTCTGTTTCCCCCTCCGCTTTAGAAGTGGACGTGACTTTTGTTTGTTCTTTGATTTTGTCCATTAAAACCTCCACGGTTTAATCTATCTCTGCCTCCGTCCGTCTGTGTCTGACACCCTAACATATAGGAACATTAAATAGGCCTGCAGTGCAACTAGTCACATTTTCCCCATCTGTGTTCTAATCACATCATTACCATCACTACAGGTCTATTATGTTATTATGTGATATAAATTAATGACAGTAATCAACTGATCATTGAATCAACTGTGACATGGCTTCTTTAAGGCCTCAGTGCACCCTGGAAACAAAGTGGTGTTGTGAGCTAGGCTTATGCAGAACTATTGCTTTATTGGATAAAGCTGAAAATCCTTGATCTTACATTTGACTGCTGCTCACAATCGGCAGCGGAAAGTGAAAAGAGCTTCAAACTTGCTAACATTTGCAGGATGCCAGATAATGATTCAACCATTTACAAAACATAAGCCAATGAAAAAGTAGGCCAGAGCCTATTATATGTATTCAAGAGCTATATAGCTGGTTAGTTAAGTGTATTTTGGGAGCACTACTGTGTATATTTTCAAACAACTTGTTAAGGCTCGCTGATTTTTTTCTCAAGAGTTATAACTGCTTACTTAAGCATATTTTGGGAGCAAATCTAAAGTGAAATTTTAGATAACAAAAATAAAATGTTTATAATATTTTGACCAATAATAAACTGATAACAGAAAACAATGTAAAACAAATGTTTATCAAATCTGAAAAAAAATATCAACACATAAATGATGAATAGTAAAAAATATTTACATATGTTTAATAAATAATTTCTTAAGCATTTCTTACGTTAAAATAATACATTTATCAGAGGACATATTCACCAAACATAAACATTAAATATGTTTTATAATGTCCAATAATGGTTTCATTGTGTCTGTTATCCAGTGGCCGCATTTTCTGGTTTTCTTTATGCACTAATAGAGTAAATGTGTGGTCTGGGAAAATGTGAGATATTTACTACTTCCCCATTTGCATCATGATTACAATATTACTATTAATACAGCACTATTATGTCATTATGTATTAATGTCACACACACAAACAAAAATAAATAACAGCACTATTATGTCATTATGTATTAATGTCACACACACAAACAAAAATAAATGTATTAACGCATGATAGCAGTCAACTGGCTTGTCTTTCAAAGTATATAAACAGAAAGTCAACAATATTGCAGTGTCTTGTAAAAGTGACATGGTTTCTTTAAGGCCTCAGTACATTCTGGAAATGGAATCATGTCCATCTTTCCATCTAAGTATCTTATACAAAAAGAGCAGGATAGGATAATGCTTTTTTTATCAACTCTTTGAGTTGAAACTATCTTACGTGTGACCGCGCACACATAGACGCACATACATGCACACACACACACACACACACACACACATGCACACATGCACATATAGACACGCACACACACATGCAACACACGCACACGCGCACACATACACACACACACACACATAGACGCACGCACACACACACGTGTTAATTTGAGTACTCCATCTCCATTGTTTTGTGTTAATCTGTTAAAAGGGGCAAATGTTCAGTAGGTTGTCCTCCATATGCTGACTATTAGGTTCATTATTAGATCCATGTGCAGATCTCAAATTTCACACACAGTGGCATGCAACACACACACACACACACACACACACACGTCTATGATGATTCATTATTATTATGTTTAGACAGTATTTCTGTACTGCTCAGAGAGACATACTGTATGCATACCTATACTCTAAGAGAACACATACAGTACACAGATTTAATTCACTCTGTGTGTGTGACGTGTGTGTGTGTGTGTTAGACTGTGAGTATGAGTATTTGTGCACAACTCATCAACACTATAAAATCCCTCTCTCTCTTTGGCAGCGTGTGTGGCGGGCTCCTTTGGTGAGGGGTGTAACGGTGTGTGTGTGTGTCAGAACGGGGGAAGCTGTGACCCCGCTACCGGCAGCTGTGTGTGTCCTCCTGGTGTGTCAGGACGAAACTGTGAGAACGGTATGAGAACCTTTCTTCTTACTTTCCATCATTAGTAACATCTCCTCACTCTCTCACTCCTCAATCTCCATCCCACCCTCTCTCTCTCTACCTCTCTCTCTGTTTACCCCTCTCTCTCTCTCTACCTCTCTCTCTGTTTACCCCTCTCTCTCTCTCTACCTCTCTCTCTGTTTACCCCTCTCTCTCTCTCTGCCTCTCTCTCTCTACTTCTGTCATGTTCTCTCTCATTCTCTCTCACATTCTCTTTCTTTCTCTCTCTTTCTATCTCTCCCTCTTTCCCTCTTCTCTACAGGGGACCTTCTCAAACACATTTTTTCCTCATTACTCCTCTGCTCTCAATATTCTATCCCTCTCTTATCTTTCCCTCTCCTCTATATCCCTCTATCTTCCCTTCTCCAATCATCCTTTCCCTGAGGGGTCACAGATTTTTCTGTCATTACAGAATGTCCTGGTTCCAAAAACACGTCACCCCCCGCCCCAGCTCTTACTCTCTTTGTGCCTCTCTTTTTCCTTCTCTGTCTCTCTCTTTTTTTCTGTCACACACACACACAAACAAACATGAAGTCAGTTGAACACATAGCATTATCCAAACAGATGGGCATGCGCTGTTAACTCAAGTACAGAGGGCAGGATGCTCCACATGCACAGGGATGACAAAGGACATTGCACTCACACACACACATCATCATCAGTCAATCCATGTCCCCAGGTTGTCCCCTGGGCTACTTTGGGCACCACTGCCAGAGGAAGTGTAAGTGTCCCAGCAATGGCCACTGTCACCGCCTGTACGGAGGGTGTGTGTGTGCGCCAGGCCTCTATGGGCGCTTTTGTCACCTGCGTAAGTACGCTGATTCACTCACTCACTCACAAACACACATACACATGCATGTATGTGTGCACACACGCACACATGCACGCATGCAAACACACACACAAATATACACATACACCAGTGTGTGAATGTAAATATGAATGTATGTGTATATTCTCTGTAAATAAACTAACACTAACATGAGCCACAGCTCCCCCTCATGTCGTCATTGTTTTGGGTTGTTGTTGTTGTTGTTGTTTGTTGGTAGCCTGTCCCAAGTGGACATTTGGGGCAGGGTGCTCGGAGGAGTGTGTCTGTGAGCAGAGCGGCTCCCTCGGCTGTGACCCTAAAAGTGGTGTTTGCTCCTGCAAGCCAGGTTACCGCGGAGACCGCTGTCAGTCAAGTAAGCTCTCAACGATCTGCAGTCTTTAATACAAAGAAAAACAATAAGCTTGAATTTGTGTGTAAGATAAACAGCCTTGATGCTGAGCAAAAATACAGTAAATATGTTTGTGTGTGTGTGTGTGTGTGTGTTATCCTGAAGGTTGTGATGTTGGAGTTTTTGGGGATGGTTGCCGTGAGCAATGTAACTGCAGACAAGGAGTCCCATGTGATCCCCAAACTGGAACATGTGTGCTGACCTGTCCCCCTGGATACTATGGAAAGGAGTGTGAGCAGGGTGAGGGACAAATACACACACACACACACACACACACACGCACATTCAAAGACCTAGTAAAGCTCTGTTAATAACATCAGACCATGAGTTTCCCAGCTGTTTTTGCTGTTTGTGTGTGTGCGTGTGTGTGTGTGTGTGTGTGTGTGTGTGTGTGTGTGTCAGTCAGTATGAGAGACAGAGAAAGAGCAAGATCGGTTAGGTGGGTGGGTGTGAGAATGAGAGAAAAATTTGATTTTTTTTTCACCAGAAGCAAGGTAACCACAGCTTAGACAGACTAGTTATGAAGAGTGTCCAACCACAACAGCTCGCATTGACTACCTTCTCACAGTAAAATAAATGGAGCTAAATGTTAACTCAGTACAGAGGACAGCAATGCATTCCATCCTGTTTGGCAAAGTTGACAGTGAAGTGTGCCAGTGACATTCAGTCATTTCTGTACATGCATTTATTGTTCGTTTTTGATCCTCTCCTTCCTGTAGTAGTGTGTGTGTGTTTATGTGTGTGTGTGTCTATGTGTGAGTGTCAGTGTGTGTGTGTGTGTGTGTGCATGTATGTGTGTTTGCATGTGTATGTGTGAGTCGTGTCTGTCTGTGTGTATGTATGTAAGTGTGTGTGTGATCTAGTTTTGTGTTTCTAAAAAGTATCATTTGGCAAGCAGGGAGCTGAGATGTTAAGGGTCTCTTAGAGAACAAGAATGAATTGGCTTGAATCATACACACACACACACACACAGAAACATATACACACTGATGTTAAGGATCTCTTAGCTAGGAAGAGGGAGTTCTGCTATAACCATAATCCTCATTCCCTGTTGACTCTGTGTGCACACTGCACTTACTTTAGTCTTAATGCACCAGCCAGACATCATAGCTTCACACACACACACACACACACACACACATGCACACACACACACACACACACATGCACATAAATGCATCCACCCACCTTTCCTTCCTTTTTTTACAGTCTTACTTTTTACTCCCAAATGACCTGTCTATTTAAGTCTTTTCTTTAAGTTCTTTGTTGTGAATGAATACCTGCAAAAATGGCAACACCTCTTGCACCTGTTATACACACACAGTGCACAGACACACATGCACAGACACAAACACTCTCACGCACAGACACACACACACACATGCACAGACACAAACACTCTCTAACACACACACACACACACACACACACACACATGCACAGACACAAACACAGTCCTTCACTCACACACTCCTCTCTTCTCAGTGTGTGCAGCTGGTTTCTGGGGAGCCAGCTGTGAACAGGAGTGTCAGTGTGCCAACAGCAGCAGCAGCATCAGTGTTCCCTGCCACCCACAGACGGGCAGGTGTGTGTGTGAACCAGGCTACACAGGGGATCAGTGCCAGAGCAGTAAGACACACTCTTGTCCTTTTTCTTAATCTCTCCCTCTTTCTTTTCATTCTCTCTGTGTTAGTCTCTACCTCTCTCATTCTCTTTTCTCTTTCTCTCTCTGTCCTCAGTTCTTCTCCCCGTCCACCTTATCACTGTTTCTATACACTACACCATCAGCAGTATTTCTTTTCATTTCAAAGACTGCCATCTAGTGGCCAAGTGACCACAATGCAAAGCAATGGTTGTGTGTTATCAGATGCATCTTAAAGTCAATGCACACCAGAAAGGCTGCAGAAGACACTGGCTGTCCACTACTGTCTCAAGACTGTGTTCTTGAGTTTCCTGCATTTACTAGAAAATTTGTGCAGCGCTGTTGGTTAACAATGAGTGACTGACTGCGTGAAAATACCTTGGGCTGGCAGTAGTAAAATTCATCTTCCCAAAAATCCACTTGGTAGGTCCTATCTGTAAACAAACTATCTTTGGACATATACTGTCTCTAATAACTTGAGTTCAGTAGCACCATGTTTTGCCAACTCTCATCTGGCACAACATATAAACATCAGCTTCAATCCTCAATCCACTTCAAGCTCAAGTAAACAATAGCCTATTGCTTTAAATAGAATATGCATGTAACTTATCACTGTTGTCAACATATTGTTTCCAGCTGTTTAATTAAAAAACTGCTGCACTGATTTGCCCTTAACTTATAACCTGTAGCGCTGTGATTTAATTTCTGTTGTGATACTATGCGCACTGCACTTGCGGACATTGCATTTAAGCACGGCATGGAGGAGGCTACATCAGGGGGCAGATAAAATAAAAAAGTCCAGTGTGCATAACTAACACTGCTGGATGCATTGCTCTAAATAGCCACGTTGCTCTTTATGAACGAACTGTCAGAAGATGAGGACAGCATATGAAGACATATGAAGACAGGGTGAACATCGATGACTCTACCTATTTCATATCCCTTAGTGCATAAGCCATACAGAATAAATCCATGGGTGAGAAGACAAAACCTTCACTTCCCTGCTTGTTAATTCACAGACAAATGCCCTGTATAATTGCGAGTGATTTTGCATTTGCTTTTGCATTAACAATGTGATGATTCTCCTTGGATAATATAAAAGTTTTTCGCTCTAATACACATTTTACTCGCCATTTTCATGGCATGGAGTAGGACTACACTATGTGGAGGTGATAAAAAAAAAATAATAATAAAAGAAATTTGCATAACTGACCCTGTGCTTTATGTATCACGTGAAGACGAATGCAACAAGCCGAGACAGTGTGAATGCAATGGACTTAGCAGTTATATCGCTCTTTTCATATGCTTAGATGCTTTGGCCATATGGAACGATTCTTTCCATGAGTGCCATGACAAAACTTTGAGTCTCCCTCAGAAACTTTGAGTCTCCCTCAGAAAGTGCAGTGACAAGCCAAGCAGCCAATGAGACCGAACCCCATTTGCTGATGTCTCCCAGCTCGTTTGCGTACAATTTAACATGTTGAACATGATGTCTTCCGATATCAGCCAAGCTTCCCAAACCTCTTAAATTTGGCACAAAGAATGAATGAATGAAGAAACAAATGAATGCTTTATTTTTAAAAATAAAGTAAATACATAAACAATCGGTTGCAACAACCCCTGTCTAATGCCCACTACACCCCTGGTTATCAAACACTTTTCTACTGTCATTTAAGGCCTTGACACCAACTTCAGTAATGGCTACATTTCCCATGATTCCTTTCGCAGAGTGTGAGGAGGGCCGCTTTTGAAAAGTATGAGAGAGCGAGTGTGTGTGTGCGCTTGCAATTAGGGCCTGTGCTTTCCCTCAAGGGGGAGTGAGTGACAAGCATTGCAAGCAGCAGACAGCATTCCACTCATTTGGAATTGTCTGTCATTACCAGAATATGGCAGGCAGTGTGTGTGGTAGGTAGTAGGTACAACTACAGAGATCACAGAGCAATAGTTGACACTTGTGTCATTTAGTTAACATAAATAAATAGGTCTAATTCATGCTGGTCTAAATCAATGATGATGTGAATTTTTTATGAAAATAATCTACTCTGACTAAGACCTCCAAGCATCACAGTAACCTTAATGAAATGTTACTAAAACTTAAACTTCTTGTGAGATTTATTTTCACTGTCCCTCTGAATGATGGACTTTTTTGTTTTCAAATAAATGTCAACGTCCATTTTAACGGGGGTTTCCAATTACCCCTAATGCACTGGGGCCTCTTCCTGTCTGGAGATGAAGGGTTTAGTCTCGCCACTCCTGCACACTCAGCTCCCCTCACTACCCCTCACTCACTTAGTCCATGCTGACCGGGTGGTGCAGTCCAGCAGTGGCACAGTGGGACACACACACACACACACACTCTTTCTTTCTCTCTCACACACATACGCACACACACAAATGTACACACTGTGGTTTGGAGGGATTACTGTAACCATAGCCCTTTGCAAAAAAGCTTGATAGCATCCAAGCTGACAAGTTCAGCACACACACTCACACACACACACTCACTCTCTCCCTCTCTCTCTCTCTCTTTCTCTTTCACACACACACATACAAAAAATTACACACACTCACTCTCTCTCCCTCATACACACACACACACACACACACACACACACACACACACACACACACACACAGCATATGAGGATAAGTGGTGGTTGATTTGCATGCAAGTGAGTAGAGAAGCACTGCTGCTAGTAGAGCAAATTCTTAACAATAATCAACCAAAATTGCCCTCAATATTGGAGGCGTTTTGAGGTGTACCAAGTTAACAATGCACATCGGACAGTTTAAACAACATAAATAGCTGAAAGCATTGTCCTCACAAATGAGTCCACCTCCATCTAAATGCTGTTCAGTATAACTAGTAGCAGGGCACCAACTGTATCTATGCACAAAACAGAGTGGTTGTTGATGTGCCCTCTAGTGACTAATATGCAGTATTGCATGCATGCAGGCATCATCTGACACTCTTGTGGATTACTAAAATCTTGAACACACTTTGTGTGTTCTTTATTTGTGTTAATGTTTTTTGTATGCTCATTTCTGTGTATTCTGTGTGTCTCTATCCATGGCAGAGTGGATGTGTGTGTGTGTGTGTGTGAGAGAGAGAGAGAGAGAGAGAGAGTCTGTGCTGATCCAGGTGCGCACTGCACTCACGGACATTTCATTTAAGCACGGCATGGAGGAGGCTACATCAGGGGGTAGATAAAATAAAAAAGAGAAAAAAATCCAGTGTGCATAACTAACACTGCTGGATGCATTGCTCTAAATAGCCACGTTGCTCTTTATGAACGAACTGTCAGAAGATGAGGACAGCATATGAAGACATATGAAGACAGGGTGACTCTGTTATGTCAGTTTTATAGTTATCACCTATTTCATATCCCTTAGTGCATAAGCCATACAGAATAAATCCATGGTGAGAAGACAAAAGACTTCACTCCCCTGCTTGTTAATTCACAGACAGATGCCCTGTATAATTGAGAGTGATTTTGCATTTGTTTTTGCAACAATGTGATGATTCTCCTTGGATAATACAAAAGTTTTTCACACTAATACACAACGCACTCGTGGACATTTTACTCCACATCATGGCATGGAGTAGGACTACACTATGTGGAGGTGATAAATAATAATAATAATAATAATAATAATAATAAAAGAAGTTTGCATAACTGACCCTGTTCTATGTATCATGTCCAAATAGGTTTATAGCTCTTTATGAATTAGCCTTCAGAATAGGATGAAGGCGAATGCAATGTGCTGATCCAGGTCTTCACTTTGGTTTGGAGGGTTCACTGTAACCACAGCCTTTTGCAAAAAAGCTTGGCAGTATCCAAGCTGACAAGTACAGCACACACACACAATTGCACACACACACACACACACACACTCAGATACAATGTCAAACAGAGACACTCCAGACTGCTGGTATAGGGAGTACTTCAGCAGAGCTGAATCCAGGGAGACAGCTTCTGGCTGGGGAGCCCAGAATGTCACAGCATCTGCCCCCAGTTCTCCTCTACAAGGAGAGTGTGACAACCGCATTATGTATTCACATACACACACACACAAGCACACGCACACACACACCTTCACAATGCATGTATAGTAGGTCACACACAAATCCCCATGCACACATACA
The DNA here is from genome assembly GCA_027481765.1 of Tenualosa thibaudeaui. NCBI lineage: Eukaryota > Metazoa > Chordata > Actinopteri > Clupeiformes > Clupeidae > Tenualosa > Tenualosa thibaudeaui. The sequence continues at coordinate 1,946,112 of JAIFZK010000130.1, read as the reverse complement.
CACCTCACACACACAAAGCTTTGGTGGCCTTTTGCTGGAGTTGGAGAACTTGCTAGAAGTGTGGGCCAGACTAGGACAATTGAAACAAGGTGTGTGGATATAGCGGGTGGAAAGTGTTGTGCCAAACCCTATCTCTCTCTCCTGCAGCAGCGACCATTGCACTCGTGCCGAATCCAAGTGACCCTGACACTGTACCTGCCACTCAAAGAGCTGGGAGTAAATACAGTGGGGGAAATGTGTTGACATGTAAGGCTCGAACCCAGCTTTTCTGTCCCCTAAAGACAAAAGTCCTGAGACAAGGTTATGGTGTGTGTGTGTGTGCGTGTGTGTGTGTGAATTTCATACATGCATTTCAAAGCTTCCTCTTTTTTGTTTGGGTTGATATATTTTGCCACAGCTTGTGAGTCAGTGTGTGAGTCAGTGAAAGGAGACATGTATGGAAATGTATGTGCTGATCTGTGTGTCTCTCTGTGTGTGTGTGTGTGTGTGTGTACTATTTGTATGTGTATATTTTTACATGTGTGTGTGTGTGTGTGCATCTTTACTTGTCTTGTCCTCATGTATGGCAAAGTGGGTAAAACTCACATCAGATGTGCTCTATGAGATCACTTAATGACTGGTGACATTTCGCAAAACTCATAAAACCACACACATACGCACACACACAACACACAAGTTTCTCATCAGAGAGCTGATAATCAGAGGCGAGAGCCAGTAAGAGTCAGTCCATGATCCTCCTGCTCTCATATCTCTCTCATGCACTCAGGCCCTTTCAGCTTTGAGCTTTGGCCAGTGGCATGCAGTGTGATCAGATCCTGATTATGACCTGTATGTGTGTGTGTGTTTGTGTGTTTAAGAGGGTAAGAGAGAGATAGGGAGGGAGAGCAGGAGGAGAGAGAGTAATAGGGAGAGAGAGAAGGGAGGAGAGAAAGAGAGAGATGGCTCATCTCCCGTCACGACCACATCAGAGGGATGAGCCTGCTGATCAGCACACTAGAAAGGAATGCCACATCATTAAAAAGAGGGTGTGAGGGGAGAACAGCGGCAGCCACAAGCACATTGCTTCCTAGGCAAACTCCCCAAATGTAGCCCACAACTATGATGCAGCTCATGTCTCTCTCTTTCTGTCTCTCTCTCACACTCACACACACACACACACACACACACACATACACAGGCTGTACACTGGTTGTATATAATCTCAGTACATACAGTACTATTGCTTGAGCTCATTGCTGAAAATAAATCTAGCTCATAAATACAGACGACATACCAGCCACCCACCAGAACTCACTGACATACGGGCACATATACTGTACACAAACACACACAAACACAGCAGGCCTGCTGGTCCAATGTCTCTTCAGCAGAATGCTGATGCTGTAATTTGGTTATTATTGTGTGACGGGGCAGGGGCCTGCTCTTTCTCTTGCTCATACAAAGTGGGGCTTTATTTGTCTAAGGACTCTACCCTCCTAGTTTGTCCCCTCTTGTGTCTTTTCCTGTTCTCTCTCTCAGTCGTCCTCAAGGAAAAATCCAGAGTCAGTCAACCCAAATTCCGGTTCTTTGAGGCTGCTGAATACTGTCAGTAGGTATAATAAAGTCAGCGTTCAACAGAACACACACTGAATTTGCAAACTGGCAGCTAATGTTACCTGAGGGGGGCACAGGAAAACAAAGCTTCTTTGCCCCCAACAGTAAGCACTGGGTGCAGTTTTGCAATTTGGTCTGCCTTGGTCAGTCTCATACTTACCACCAGCGCTCGGTAACGTCAAACAACAGAGCTAATGGTTGATCCACTTCAGACAATCCCTTTGAGTCTCATTTACTGAGGTGAAACCTGTAGTTACTCTTCTAGAGGCTGTTTCTTTTGGTTTACTGAACTCTGCAGTTATCTCATCTCTAGTTCTCCCACTAACAAGATGAACCCTCTGATAATCTGCTATAGCTGTTTTTTCAACTTATTTTGTATCTCTTTGGTAATGAGCTGAACTTTGTGGTTTAGCGTTCCGTTCTTACTGTGTGTTCACACCAAGAGCTGTAAAATCACTTATAAAAAATAGCTGCTAAATATCTGTGTTCGCTCTTGACACTCTAATCGTTCACGCTGTTCCCATTGCCATTTAATTTACAGACGAAACACTTCATAACTAATTTGCATAAAGTTGAGCACTTTTTAACTTCTTTTAGTCGCTCTAGTCGCCCAAGTTCTATCGCTCGTCGCTTTGGTTGCTCTTGACGATACAACGTGAATTACTTCCAGTGATTTTACAGCTTTAGTTGCTCTTGGTCTGAGCACAGAGTTAGGCTCAAATTTCTGCTGGATCGTACAATACGATGACATGTAGAGGAACATCTAGCATAGCATGTTGATTAGCTGCAGATAACATCCTCAAATTTATCCTTGGATAAATTCCCAAAGAGGATTTTACTGTGCAGCTAATCAAGCACCAGTGGTGAGAACATGATGACTGGAATCAAATTGTAATCATGTAATGATTAATCTACTTGATACTGTACACTTGCTCTTATTTAGTCTGTTAATTTACTCTGTGGAATCATAGCATATATTTGAGAGGCCACTGCTTCTGAAGCTACCAACACTCACCTGTGTTACTGGCCTCTGATGCTGGCTGAGCAGTGAACACTGAACACTGAACAGTGTTATCAAAGATCATTGAATACTGACCAAGAGAGAGCAACATAATACGTTACAATGGGAAAAACAAGAATAATTCCGGTATGCATAAGTGTCTGGGTGTCCCGATATAGGGAAATAATGGATGCCGGCTTCGACAAAGTGCTATCGCCCACGCCTCTTCCATCATTCCCCTGTATCGGGACACCTCACCGGCCATTATCCCTAACACTACTAATAGCCAGGATGTACTCTTGTCTGCACCCACCTCACCCCCAGCCTATGTCATCTTACCCCACCCCTTAGCTACACACACACACACACACACACACACACACACACAAATACACACACATAAACACACACAGACACAGCCACACACAGAATCAGAATGATCTCTTCCTGTCATTCTCAGTATTTCAGCTTCCTGGACATATAATGTATGTAGACTAGAGACTGTGTGTGTGTGTGTCTGCAGAGAGACAGATGCACAGACAAAAATGGTCTCAGTTGCAGGAGCCTCCCTCATCCTGATATTGCTTGTCGGTGGCACTCAGCTTACTGTAGAGCTGGAACCAAAGCACACTAGGGAGCCAGAAACGAAGCTCTTGTTTGGTAAACAGGGAGGACAGGTTTCATTTTGTTTCATGTCAGCGAAACGACATCAAAGTAACTTTGCTGCCGTTTTGTACCGGTCTACCAAAGATGGTTACCTGTTTGTGAAGAACACATCTGATGCATCACTGTTTGGGTGCCCGTTCACCAGCAATGTCTCGTTGGCATTCACCTTAAAGAACCTGTCATTGTCAGACAGTGGAGATTACGTGGTCAAACGCTGGAATAAGGGAGTACTCAAGGAGGAGAGAAGATACAGTCTGATTGTTTGTAATTACCAGTGTGCCTTTATACTGGAGGAGCGCCTCAACTCTTTGGTTCTAAAGACAGAAGAAATCGGGGACAGACTGCAGTTGTATGAGGAGTGTTTCTATTTTACAGAATTCCCACATTTGGTTCAAACAACGCTTGTTCTGGATTCCAAGTTGCCTCCAGAAGTCTTTCCAAAGAGGTCAGATGAGAGGAGTACAGTAGAGGTCACCAACAACAGCACAACAGTCCATATCTCCACCAAAGGGATTACAAATGCCAAGCACTATTTTCTTATTTGGAGTGGATATCAGTGTTGCCTCAGTCACTATTGGGTGAACAGATATTGGGTGAGGTTACCTAAGGCTTCGGCGAAAAATATTAACCTTTATTTACTCAAGCAAGGGGACAGATTAACTCTAGCTTGCCCAAGGTTTACAGAACATGTAGAGGAAATTATATGGAAGAATCCAGTTAACGATCTCTATGTAGACGTGTCTCACAATGTATTGCGCAACGTGTCCCATCATGTGGAAGAGGAAATGTACGTGGAGACAACAAACTACTCACTGGTCATCCCATCAGTGGAAGAAAAGCATACGGGCAGTTATAGCTGCAAAGTAGATTATGATGTTGGAGGGGGTTTATATTTAGGCTATAACGTCTTTGTTTGCGCTGACCTGGGAGCCACTCACGTGTTGTTCTCACTAGGGGGCACTGTTGATCTTGTCTGTGGTGCAGAACTGAATGTGTCTATGGCTGTAGGTACTTTTTTTCGACAGGAACGACTGCTCTACAGAACAGTATTCCACAATCAGTTCTTCCTGACTATGTCCAACCTCACTCTAAATGACAGTGGACTGTATCTCTGCAGTATACAGGCATATCCTAAAGGGCGGGCACCTTTTTGCCATGACAGGAAAATCTACCTGCTCTACAAGCATCCGTTTGGGATTGACTCCACTTTCTACAGAGTGTACTCTTCACTGATGGCCTGTGTGCTGCTGGGGATGATCTGTGCTGCGATCTTTGTCCATCTGAGGGTGAGAGGAAGAGACCAGACCTCCCAGGAGAGAGGGAGAACAGCTGAGCCATCTGGACGTCCCACCAGAGAGAGGGAGCAGTGTGGAGGTGAACCTGATTATGATGATGGGAATACTGCTGAAGATATTGAAGAATGAAGTGTCTCATATACTCTTAGTATACTCTCTAGTCACTTAAAAAAAAAATACTCACATTCCTTTGTTACATTTCATCATTGCAGATTTTATAAACTTAGGAATTGTTTATAGAAATGGTTATTTCTTTGTTAGACCATGTTTGTGTTGATTTGTTGGATATATAATGTTGACTATTGTACAATGTTGTTTGTCAATGCACTTATAGTCTCTCATTAAAGTGTATGTCTCTAATACCAATAACACATTTGTTATGGCGTGGTGTGTTATGGTACCTATGGTTCCTGTTTATGATTGGGTGCAAGAAATATGTATTGTAACAAAGTACTAAATACACAATAAGTTTGCAATGTAACTATTTTGAGTCAGCTATCAAATATTGCCTGTCACTTTTTTCTGTTTTAGTGCACAGTTTACTGGGTAACACTTTATATTAGTACACACAGATCCGCCATTAACAAGCTGCTTATTAACATGCAAATTAATAAAATACTAGTCATTTGTTAGTCGTTACACATCACTTATTAATACCATATTCTGCATGAGATTATTCTACCCTTAGTAGACCATTAACGAAGACATTTGTGAGTATTACTTCCTAATTACAGTTTATTTATAGTAAGTAAGTTAGTTGTATATGATTTATGATATTAATATGCTTTTCTCAGTAAGGGGCTTATAAGGTGCTAGTACAACAGGAACAGGTATTCTCAAGAACCATTATTTTCAATCAAAAAAATGTAATTAGGACTTATTTGGACAAGATTAGAACTTTGGGATTTGTTCCTATAAATAGACCATCTTTTTTTTCTTTTCTCATTACTGAAGGAGAATAACTGCTCCTGTTGTACTACCATTTTACGACCCACACATACTGTCTGTGAATAAACAGTAATTAGGAGTTAATATTGGAAACTTTCAGAGGTAACAGTCTATTATGGGTAGAATAAAGTCATGCAGAATAAGGTATTAATAAGCGATAAGAAATGGCTAGTATGTTATTAATTTGCATGTTAATAAGCAGCTTGTTAATGGTGGATCTGTGTGTGCTAATTTAAAGTGTTTACTGATATGAAAACATACTGTAATACAACTGTACCACTGATTAACAGATGGGTTCCTTGTCATGCCATACACACACACAAACACACAGGCACACACACACACACACACACACACACACGCACACAGGTCCATACTGAAACGAGTGCCTGACTACACGCTCTCTTGACTTGCAGTTGTAAACCTACATTATGCAGGTGTTTACTGGATGTTAATCTACGTCCTTGTTGGCAGATTGCCAGTAGCAGTAATGTCGTTCACATTTGATAGTGCACAGATATTAGGGCATATACTGTACTAGACAGACATGCATACACACTCCACATACACACCCTTCCCATTTTTTTTCCCTGCACTAACTGGTCTTTCCCCTTTCTTCACTCTCTCATATCTCTCACCACTCTCTCTGTCTCAGCTCCCTCCCTTTACACACACACACACACACACACACACACACTATCTTTCAGCACACACACTCTCTCACCACCTCTTGCTGTTCCTTTCTCGAACTGAAACCTTGCCAGATCTCACTGTCTCACACTCTCTTGCTTTCTCTCTTTCCCTTACACACACACACACACACACACACACACACACACACACACACACACACACACACACACACACAGTCTCCAGACATCTGATAAAGGATATGCCGATGCTGCCAAGCAAAGCAGGTCTTTGTTTTAGTCTGGGCCATGGTTATAGGCTGGCCTAATGACTGCCACTTAATAGCCCTCTTCAGTGTAAAATCTACTCTTTATGATAGCCGTATACAAATACACACACATATACACAGACACACACATGCACACATAAGCACAGACATGCTTACACACACACACACACACACACACAGGCGCACACAGTTCCCTCCACTTATTTTCCCTTATCCTCCTAACTCAAGCATGTATAATGACAGTAAGTGAGGGGAGTCTTGTGTTTGTGTGTGTGTGTGTTTGTGTGCCTGTGTGTTGTCTGTGTCTGAGTCTTTGTACTGAAGTAGTAGTAGTCTAAACATAAATGCTCTGAAAGTAGGTACTGGTGTACTTGCTGTAATAGACATACTCATTGTCAGGCCCACTTGACTGTGGTGTAGAGGAGATGGAGATTTGTTTCCTTCCATCTCTGAATTGTCTGTCTTATGAGTCTCCACTCTCTGCTCCACCCTCTGCGTATGGTTCTTGTCTGTGCTAGAGTCCCAACAACATAGTTGCTAACTAGTTATCACTTATTACTAGTTAGTTAACTAATTGTTAGCAACTGTTGAGTGGTTTGGAATACACTCAAATCTCATTGAGTGCTTTGCATTCAAATCCCCAACGTTGCTACTTTAGTTAGCTACTATGGTGTTTGGAAACTAACCCCAGTGCAGTTGCCGTGTACAACTTTGGTCTGCTGACCAGTCCAAATAACTGCAGTGGAGTTACATGTGCACGTCAATCTGATTAAAGTGCTGGGCAGGTTATCATCAGCATACAGAATATTTTAGTTTTCCTACAAAGGAGAATAATAAGAATCCAAGTCTATGGCGACACTTCATTCAGAAATAATTATATTATTCCAACCAAAATTTGAGTATTTCATGACTAATGTAATCAGATTGAACCTAAACGCTGTACTTCAGGTTATTTGTTAAATGTTTTTTTATACATTCTATGATCAGGAAAAGCAAGACTTGAACACTGATTGTTTATAATCTCCTCTACCTGCTGCATCCCCAGTGCAGTGTGTAGTGTCATCTCTGAGATGACAACTGAGGACATTACCTTGGAGACATCCCTGTTTCTGCAGTCAGTATCATTAGAATAAGTAATATTCTAGCTTCAAAAGGTGTGTCTTCTTGCATTTTTTCGTGGATGTCTGGTCACCCTTGAGTAGTGTGTAGTCCAAGTCTCAGCCTGCCCCTCTTATCTTCTGTCTGTAGAATGCCCAGCAGGTACATTCGGCCCGAACTGTACCCAGGTGTGTGAGTGCACTGCCCCCCGACAACAGTGCCACCACGTCACCGGCAGATGCTCCTGCCCACCTGGTTTCTATGGGAACCGTTGTGACATCCGTAAGTGTGTGTGACATTCAAAATAGCAGGGTATAATTCATGTATCTCATGAAGAATCATGGGAATGAAAAGAGCGTGTGTGTTTGTGTGTGTGTGTGTGTGTGTGTGTGTGCGTGTGTGCCTAAGGATGTCGGGAAGGAACATATGGCCCCAATTGCAGGCATAGGTGTCGATGCGCCAATGGAGGGCGCTGTGACTTTAAGACGGGAAGTTGTGAATGCAAGCCAGGATTTCTTGGAGCCAACTGCAGTAGCTGTAAGTAAATTAACCATCTATCTACCTGTTACCTACTCAGCTTTACTGGAAAGAACTTGAGATTGTGTTGGGATTGCATGAAATTATTCTATTACACTTCTTGTTTATTTTGTTGTAGCCTGACTTTGGGTTTGGAAAGACACATGACATGACTGAACATTCGGCTTTTTTTTAAAGAAAAGAATGAACAGAAGGTCCCATTAAAAATAGGTAACACTTTGGTGTCCATTTGCCTTCTAGCTTGTCCAGCTGGCTATTATGGGAAAGATTGTGCCATGTCCTGCTTGTGTGGCGAGGATGGACACTGCCACCCAGTGTCAGGGAGATGCAACTGCGCCCCTGGACAAACAGGGCGGTCCTGCCATGAGGGTGAGTTGCTTTCGATCAGTGCTCTCTCTCTCTCTCTCTCTCTCTCTCTCTCTCTCTCGCTCTCTCCCCCACATCGTCTGCTGTTCTTCCTCTCTTTGCTCTCTCCGTCCACCATGTTCCATATCTCTCTCTCCTCATAGCTTTCTTTTCCTCCCCTCTCTACCCCTCTAATTCACTGTTTGTAGTT
>JAIFZK010000130.1:1910000-1927500 GCA_027481765.1 Tenualosa thibaudeaui | reverse complement strand
CTACTCTGACAGTCATTTTAAGTGGGACATAGCAGGGTGCCAAGACACGCACGCACGCAAACACACACACACACACACACTCGAGCACACAGACATGTTGCCTGTCAGTAGCTTCACACAGTATGCTCTCCTGAACATGAGACATTTGATTCTGCCGTCTTTCAGGACTCAACATGCGCTCTTTATTCAAAGGTGCCAAGTTCATTTTTTTCCCTCTCTTCTCTCTCTCTTTCACTCTTCCTTTGGACGTCTCTGTCTCCCCTGCTTCCTCTGGCCACTCTGAAGGGTCATTTTCACCAGGAAAATTAACTTAACTATAACTATAATGACAAATTAGTATCCTTCTAGTTAATGTGAATCCACACTGCTTACTATAACAGCAATGGCGTGAAACTACTGTATATCGTTGGAATCACTTTCAGAACGATATTGATGAGATGGTGAGAAGCTGACAGCCAATCACAAACCATCATATTTTAAGCATTACATTTATCATTAACTCACAGTGATTTGTTATCCTTGGTCAGTGTGGACCTTATTTATTTATAACTACTTTTATCTGTCTAGTTCATGTCCCTGTTGTGAACAACCCCTACAGCATCACACAGACGCTCCTCAGGAGCTCATGGACTTGTGGGATATTGTGCTTGGGCTCGGAGGGGATCTTTCCTCCAAGTGCACCTGTAGTTCTCTTCCTCTTTTATTTGCTTAGATCTTTTCTTATCCTGTACTCCCTCCTTTTCTTTGTCCTTCTGTTATTTCTTTTCTTGTTACTTGGTATTCATTTAGATTTTAGATTTGCCATTGTGTGTGTGTGTGTGTGTGTGTGTGTGTATTGAATATGCCCTCTCTCCCTCCCTCGCTGTTTCAGGTGGACATACTCTTCCCATTCCCACACTAATGCGTCGGTCTCTGAAGCAACGTGCTGGCAGATCCCAAGGTCGCCGCTCAGCTAAACAAGCAAGCTCCTCCTGATGTGATGTAGTGGGCAGGATGTAGTGTGTGTGCTTATTTTTGTGTGAGTGTGTTTGTGTGTGTGTGTGTGAGTGTGTATTTGTTAAGAGCTGACTAATGCAAGCAGTATAGCTCAGACTTGAACAGAAACTCACACTCTGTGATACACACACATCCACAAACATACACACACATACACACTTTCCATTAATTCCTGTGCCTTTTGATGCTGTTAACTGGCCAGTAAACATAGCTCACATACTGTTAGATTCAGCAGGAGATTTTGCCCACTGACTTTATTTCTTTAGTTTTTTTTTTAATGGAGTTGTCTGCTGGTTGTGAATGTATATAATTTATACATGTTTCTCTGCCAATGGGGTTAAAAGCTTAGTGAATCACCTCCCACACAACTCAGTGATTGCATATTGTGATTGAACATATGATGGTTACAATGATCTAATGCTTCCTGTTCATGTTTACATTACATTTCATGCACACATTATTTTGTCTGTCCCAGGATTTATCATATCAATTTTTTTTTTGTGGAAGTTGTTTTTTGAGATGCACCAGTACATCAATAATGTAACAGAGCACCTTAAAGATGCACACAGTGTGCTGTTTGTGAGTTCATGAAAGCTGTAGACTTTCACTGTTAACATATCAGCAGGGTCTGGTATTTTTATCCAACTGTCGTGATCACAGAGGAAGACAATGAGAGAGAGAGAGAGAGAGCTCTGCTCTTGTCTTCCACCTCTGGATTTGAATGTGTTGTACTGTCATCTGTACTGTCATTTAAATGTGTTGTACTGTCATCTGGCCTGAATTTTATCCAACAGTCGATGCCTGGTCATGGTGAAATGCAAATGGTGCTATTTGATAATAAACAGGATTTTTGTTTCCTAACAAAAAAAGAAAAAAAATGGGGAGTGTGAATGTGTTTTTTGTCTCATTGTCTTTGTAAGTGTCAGTGTTCAGCTGACTGACTCATCCGAAAATGACTTGAGCTACGTGCCACAACATCCCCACACATCCCCACTAGTTTGGCAGAGAGATTAAACAATATTTAGCAAAATAAATAGAATAAATAAACAGAAGAGTGGCAAGAAAAGAAAAAAGACAAGAAATTGAGGTGGTGATGAGCAGGGTCTTGACAAGGAAGCCATTGGGTTTGAATTTGTATGAAGCCAAATGTAATTCATGAATACTGGCTTGCATCACCGGACGACAAATGGATAAAAACATTTTGCTAATTTAAAACCCTGTACCACTAGACGAGGAATTTCTCAGACATGTACTTGTTTAAGTTAACATAATTTCCCAAGAATTAGTAAAGATTATGGTTACATAACAAATATGCTATACATTAATTAAACTGATTTAACCCAATGTTGTCATTCTGGATTCAATTTAGTCCCTGTAGTTTCGCCATAGTGCCTTTCAGGGAAATGCACCAATAGAAAGTGAGTGTTGTTTAGTGAAACAGGTAGAGTTGGTGCACCCCTTATGTGCCCTTGTCTCTGCTAGTTTTGAAATAATCCAAAGGGGAACGCTGCCTTTTTTTAGGCCAGCTAGGACACAAGGCCAAGGTGAAATAAGGGATATGTTTGCATCTCTGATGACTGTGTCATAAGAGGAGTGTGTCTGTGTGTGTGTGTCTGGGGGTCAGTGGGGCTCTGGTCCATCAGGCAATAGTGATGGAGGACAGAGTTGTGGGTGATACACATGCGTACACACAAACACACACACACACAAACAGAAAGAGATGGGTCAAGTGGAAAGTGTCACCTGCCTCACACCTGTCATCAAGCAGACAGCTCACCTAACCGTGAAACTGCCACAGATCCTCTGTGTATGTGTGGCTGTGAGTGTGTGTGTGTGTGTGTGTGACCCCACTCCCCTCATCCTTTCCCAAAGCATTTCTCAGGTGCAGCAGAGCGTCTCTGGCTGAGGTATGGGCGACACAGGTGGAAGGCCCAGACGGGACCCCCCTTGCCCCGACCCGCCAGCCCCAGCGTGAGTGATGGCGGAGTGGGGCCGGCCTAGCCAGCCGGCCCCCTACTCTGATGGATGAGGCCCGTGGAGGACTGGTGCGTGTTGTGACAGCCTACAGATGTTCCCCCAATAATGTTTATCAGCCGCTGGGATGATGGGAGAAGGGGAGGGGAGGGTAGTGGAACGACACACACCTGTTTCCAGTCAAACAGACGTGCAGAGGCCATCCATCCATGCACACAAACACACACACACACACAGTGTGTGTGGGTCTTGCACAGATATATTCCCTCCCGTCTTTCACACACACTAATGCACAAACGCAGTTTGTCTCTTACACACCCTCTGTTTTACACAGGAGACAATAACTAATGCACACACAGACACATCATCTCAAAGCAGGAACACACACACACACACACTTTCCATGAATTCTATGAATCACTACACACCCACAATTTCAAAAGCCCACACACACACTCACACTTGTATGACTTTACCTCCCACTGTTGAACACAGCTCTACAAACACCTTTAGGTTTACACAGACACCCGGGCACAGGCCACCTGTCTTCACACACACACACACACACACACTGGCATTTCATGTGTGTTTGTGGTGTAGTAGTTTAAGAACCTGACTAGCAAGCTATTAGCCTAAAAATTCTGGGTTTGTATCCCGGCTGCCATCATTGTGCCCTTGAGCACTTAACCTTAAGTTGCTTGAGGGGAGACTGTCCCTATAAAGTAATTGACAAATGTAAGTCAATTTGGATAAACGTGTCTGCTAAACTGCTGTAACTTTGGTTTGCAGAGGCCATACACGCCCAGATCCTCATGTTGCATGCACTGCACAACTGTGCGCCCTGGACATCAGTGGTCTGTACTCGTTAAATTATCCTGAACACTGTCCTAAGCATGGCAAAGTAGTTAATTTTGAAATAATACTTTGCTTGAGAAACATGTACATTTTACATAAGCCCACCATACCATATGTGCCATTGCCTCAACGGGGGCTATTACTCTTAGCATCATGTTGTTGATCTGTGTGTAAGATAGACTAATGAATGCCCTGCAATGGTGGTGTGACTGACTATAAAAGAGAGTCTGTGGACCCTGAGTCTTGAGTCAGATCCTTATCTGACTGGACACTAGTAGTCAAATAAAAATACAAAATGTAGCATATATAGGCCATTCACGTTGTACGCTTACTGAACAGTCTTGATATATTAATGGGGGCATATATATCTGACTTTCAATCACTGGTACTAACTTTGAATCTATCAACGTTCTATTATAGTTTGTCAGGCCTCTACAGCTCTGTGAGTAACGAAACCTTCACTGATGTGTTTCGCATTAACACAATGTAACATGTTCTACAGAGTTCTACAAAGGCCATCCAGAAATCTGTGTCGAGGGTATCGGCTATAGTGGTAGAAATCCCCAGTGTCGAGAGACTTGTCAAGGAGAGGACAGGGAGGAGGGACAGAACGAGTGTGTTTGTGCGCTCTCAAGAGAAAGAGGGGGATACTGGGTCAGACAAGGAAGGGGTGGCAGGAAACGTGGGGCGCAGCAACCCGTGGCGAGGGTAGATGCGATCAGGGCCACTTTGGCGCTGTAATTACGCGTGCGCTGTCAGCGAAGCGACACTATCAGCCCCGCTGTCTTAACGCCGAGGAGATTATGCTCCTGCCCTTTTTTTCTCCTCCACCCTCTTTCTCACTCTTTCTTCTTCTCCATGTCTCCAGCTCCCAGAAGGAACCCTGGCTTTTGAACTCGGGCTGTCAGAGACGGCGGCGCAGATAACATGCGAAAGCGACCGGGGGAAATCACTTCAACGAGTCCTGCGCCATTTGAGACCGTTCGTCGCCAAGAGAAAACAAACCTTAAATGCCAACCCGGCGCGAGGAGATGGCTATCTGACAACTCTCCCACACTCGGCGGAGTGTTAAAAAATCTCCCTTGTTTGTTTGTTTGACGCTTTTTTATTTGCGAAATTGTCCTGTGCCTGCGTGGCGAGATGGTGAGGAATGTCTGGGGGAAAGCGAAAATCCCCCTTATTCCCCCCCCCCCCCCCAAAAAAAAAAAAAAAAAAAGTTGCTTGACATGAAAACGACAGAGTGCGAAGGGTGCAGTTGTGGCGAGTGTAGTTTCAAATCTGGTCATTTGGTAGCATGGACAGAGAATGGCCACTGGGTGGCGCCCAACACTGCACTCTTTGGAAGTGGGAGTATGAGCTCAGACGACAGCCCACAATACTGATGAAAAAAAGCCATACAAAGGCGACCCATCCAACTGTACTTTAAACTGTTAACTTGTAGAACCACTTGTAATTACTTGTAAATTTCACACAACTGGACATGAGCTATGATTTCTAAATTTACTCTAACATGACTGGTGCGAAACTACGATAACGGGGGAGCATGTTTTTTTTTTGTCTTTTCATGCCGAGTTGCTCATACAGAAACAGATTTGAACTCGGCGACCGTCTTAAGGAGGGCGTTGTTTTTTTTGTCAGAATTGTTTCGAAATTAGAGAAAGCCGTTTGTTTTAGCTGCTTGAAGTCGGGCAACACCTTGTGCGCATTTCAGCTAACTACGTCATGCGCAAGGAAAGGCTTGGCACAGTGGTTCTTGGAGAGAACTCTTCACTCCGAGATTCCATCCACAGAAAATTCGCCAAAGGCCATAACGAGATGGCCAAGGGTTCCCCCCCGCTATTTTATTGTTCTGTATTAACGAAACTTTAAACGGCTTTCAGCGCGAGCCCCGAGCCGTTCCGCTAGCACGCCTCTCAGTGATTAGGCCATGTCGTATTAAAAGCATGTGCGTAGCGATGAGTTCGCCTTTCACGATGAACACCCATCAATAACGTAAATGGCCCATGTCCCACGGGATAACTACAAATACCCCAGCTTAAACCGCGACCGTTAAACGAAGCTCCGAGTTCCCCGCAAATCAAAGGCCCTTTCCTGAAAAGGCCCTCATTTTACAAGTCTGTCTGTTAACGAAATAGAGACGTGCGAGGAGGATCTAAATCCAAGTTTTATAAGACAATTTGACAGGGAAACAACATATTTATAGGCCTGTTTCTTTTCTCTCGAATGGTGATGACGACCTCCTTTATGTTTAAATATGCTTTGCAAGAATCTCTCTCCCTCTCTCTTTGTCACTCCCACAAACAACTCGCTGTCAAATGTGCCCAGTGCAGTTAAGACAGAACTGTGCCTCCAGTCCCCAACAGACTTGCCAGAGTCACCCACCATTACCCATGTTGTTATGTTTTCATGTGACCTTATGGCACTGTGTTCAGCAATGGCACTCAGACATGTGAATCTCTCCACACACTGGCTGGCACTTTCCTTGCCTCTCTGTCCAACTTCCAACCTGGAGTGCGCCCCCCCCCCCCAATGCTGGTGCCCACGACCTGGCCTGCCACCCTGGGCCAGGCCCCCGCCACCCGGCCTGGTTGGATGTTTCCCCTGGCACGTCGCTAGGAGTCTGTGCCAGGCCAATCACATAGAGTGCCAGCTGTGGTGTCACGCCCAACTCCCCAGTGGGTGATGGATGTGTGTGTGTGTGTGCATGTTTGCATGTTTGTGTGTCTCTGTGTGTGTGTACACACGCATATGTGCATACAGTATGTATATATATATATAGTTCATGCTGCAGTCAAACCATGAACTGTGTGTTTGTGTGCCTCCATTAGTAAATTTACATCTGTTTCATGTTTGCAGAATGTACATATTCTATATATTATATGTGAGAGTGTGCATGTGTGTGTTGACATCTATGTCTTTGCATGTGTTAGCATGTACTTTTCTCTGCATGTGTGTGTGTTGGAATTTGTCTGATATGTGTTAGTGTACGTGTGCTGGCCTGTATGTGTGTATGTGTGTGTACGCGTGCCCCTGTGTGTGTGTGTGTGTCTGTGTGTAGGTGTGCGCGCCTGTGTGTGTATGTGTGTGTGTCCGTGTGTGTGTGGTTGTGTGTGTGTCAGAGACAGAGCAAGAGCCCCCTGGGGCGTGATATATACGCAGTGAGGGGAGTGTTGGCACCCTGTCCTCAGAGGGCAGTGCCCACTGTAATGAGATCTGATGGATTCTGAGTCAATGCCAACTGGCCCATTACATTAGGGCTGAGAGAGGGAAACCCCCCGCCCAGAGTAAAACACACACAAAACACACACAAACACTCAACACAAACTTGTATTCTCTGGAACAGGAAAAAACATTCACCCAAGTGGACAGTCAAAACACATAAACACATAATTCCCTTACTATCTACATCATGTTCACACAAACACACACACACACACATACACAGCATCAGCAGCTTGTTTCCTTTGGAACCTCATCTAGCCCCCTCAAGGCCACTTGCACCCTAAGAAAAGCCCTTACTAATGCTGACCTCATCAGAGTTGGACGACCCGCCGTCACCTCATCAAAGCTGCCTGACCACCGGTGACCTCATCAAAGTTGGACGCCCCACAGAGCCCCAGCGCTGACTGCGGGGAAACAGCAGAAGATGTGTCCCCAGACGGTGGAGAGGAGGACAAAGGTCCAGCTGACCAGCGTCCTACACCCAACCCGGTCCACCTTATTGACATTCATATTCACCACGACCTCAATCAGTTCAGCTGTTTCTGGGCAAATTTTATTCGGGTCAGAACTCAATCCGCCATGGCCTCTGTCTGTGGCTCTATTAGAGTCTAGTCAGGTCTCAATAGGGCCAGAGGGTCAAACGCCATTTTGGCTCAGCTGAGTATGATGCCACTATGCTAAATTTAGTTTGCCCTTCTACACCTTTTCTGACATTCTCTTTCTCAGATTATGCATGTGCATGATGTGTAGACGTGTGTGTGTGTGTGTGTGTGTGTAGATGTGTGTGTGTGTGTGTTATTCTATGTAAGGTCTGACAGGTGTGATGAAACACTGCATAACAGATTGGAGCAGCAGGGATCACAGCCTCATTTAGGGGAGCATGGGCAGGTGGACAGCGGAACCTGATGCACACATGCACGTACACATACACACACATACATGCACTTGCAAGAGTCACATGCATGTCAAATTCCCTCTGAATGGATGCAACAAAGAAATAGAGAAAGAAAGAAAGAAAGAAAGAGAGGGAAAGAGAGAGATGACTCGATGAAGAGAGGAGTGATAAATCCTGTGAAATAGATAGAGATGAGGAGGGAGAAGAGAAGTTTTGTGAAGAAGAGATGTCCTGACTCAGAGATGGAGGGAGAGATGGTTTGTGAAAGTGTGGTCCTGACTCTAGTTAAAGCTAAAAAAAGGAGAGTGTGTGTGAGTGTGTGTGTGAAGGAGACAGCCTGAGAGAAGGCTCCTGTCAGAGGCATCTGTCTGTGGGCAGTGATGGCCTGTGCTGGGACTCTTATTGAGTGTTTGAGTGATGAGCCGGGTCATCACATCTCTCCAGCTCATCCATCAAGCCCTCAGGCCTCACAAAGCACACCAACACCACCACCGCCACAGCAAAGAAAAAGAGCAGCGACAGGCGCATTCCTCCTTCTCACCATCTCTAGTCCTCCTCATCCTTCTCTCTCTCTCTCTCTCTCTCTCTCTCTCTCTCCTTCGCTCTTTGCTGTCTTTCCGTACTACTTGATTATCTGATCTCTCTCATTTTCTTAATTTGGCTACTCTACAATCTCAGTTGTCTCTCCTTTTCCACTTTGTCTTCTCTGCTTTATGCTCTCTCTCTATGCTTTTTCTTTCTCTATGCTCTCTCTCTCTCTCTTTCTATGCTCTCTTTCTCTCTCGCTCTTCCTTCCTTTCATTCTTTCTCGCTGCCTTCTGTTTTCCCTCTATCCCACCAGTGTGTCTGTCTGGCTTTTTGTTTTCTTGTCAGCCAGAGTGCTGAATAAAATAATTGTCACTCATGCTGTCTCTTCAGGCATGGGACTGCATGTCTGTAAATCTGTGTATGTGTGTGTGTGTGTGTGTGTTTGTCTGTATGGATGTGTCTTTATGTATGCGTGTGTGTCTGTATGGACATGTCTGGTCTTTGTGTGTGTGTGTGTGTATAGAAGTGACAGTTTAAAGCACAAAATGGCTCAGTTCCTCAAACACAACTCATGTAAGGAAAGTGTAAAATCTAGAGTCTGAAATGCAGAAAGAAAAGAATTGACTTAATTGACTTAATTGGCTAATTAATGTGATAGAATTGTGCCACGTGTGCAGAGAAGTAGAGGCAAAACAAACGGAAGCTTCAGACCATGTGATCTGTATTCCACATTGTCACTTTATTTTTTATTTTTCACCCCCATCCACCCCTCCCCCACCCCCTTCCCAACAGTATAGAACTGAAACGCATTACATTTACCTTGTAGAAAGCATTAAAACAAAGTACCTCCACTTACAGATTGGATTTCTTTTTCATAAAAATGGGATTATAAACAACAACGACAACAACAACAACAACATCAACAACAACAGGAATGCTAAACGAAAAACTTAAACCAAATCAAACAAACCAGAGAGGCAATGGTAAATAATAATAATAACAATAATAATAACAATAATAATAAAAAAACAGTCAAACTGGAAGTAGGCTCGGTCCTTGGACTTACGGGAAGACACGAACGCAGGGATTCAGAAACGGCATCATCATCTAGGTTTGGCACAAAGGATCAGACAGAAACCCAGAGAACATCACACAAGCTTGCTGACGACCGTGAAAAAGGCTAACAAAATGGTGGAAAACAGCGCTAACCGGACCAATCATGCGACTATGAGGATGATATCTGATCTCTTTTTTTTTCCTCTCTTCTCTTTTTTTTTGTTAAATACAATAGCCTTCCTCCTATTTAAGATTTTTTGTTTCTTTTTTTCTGTTTTGTACAATCAACTCAGTTTCTGTCATATAAAAAGAATCAGAGGCTCTAAGTAATCATTTCTATATGTCATCAATCAAACAATGAAAAGGAAGGAGACTTCGAAGGGACTAGAGTGGGGTGGGGGTGAGAGGTTGACTAATGAGTACTGGGAGCAAAGACCGATAAACAACCATAGATTAAGAGCTAGATTGTTCCCCCATCACTTTCTCTCTCTCTCTCTCTCTCTCTCTCACACACACACACACACACACAAACACACACACACAGACATATGCAAACACATGCACACACACCACCCTCCTCCACCTTCCCAGCTCCTCTGCAGTGGAGAAGAGTGGGTGTCAGGGGAGTGAGGGGTGGTTGGGGGTGTGTGTGGGGGTTAGGAACAGTGCTATTCAGTAAACAGACTAACTGTTTGCAAAAAAAAAAAAAAAAAAACAGAGAAATATATAAAACTAATTAAAATAAATACCATTGTAGTTTTCTCAAAACATACACATTGAAAATACCAACGACCACAGCGACTGACTGACCTAAGACAAAAAAAAAAGGAAAACAAAGAATGAAGCAAAAAAGTCTAAAAATACACAAAAAGAGAACGATGATTGTCTAAGGATGGAATGTGACACATAAGGACAGAACAAGGTGGGTTAGCTAAGGCTAGTGGCTAATGACTAGCAGCTAACGGTGAACAACGGGAGGTGTAGTGGTATCATTGCGAAGCTAAAGATCAGAAGTGGAGAGGGGAGGGGTGGGGTGGGGGCGGGGGGGGGGTTGTACGTACTGGCAAAGAAATGCCCTTCATGTTGACACACCACAGAACTTCAGCTAAATGGTTCAGAAAAAGGATACACAAATGGGTGCTGCAGATGTCCCTTAATGTCCTTTCTCATACAAAATAATAGAAGGGCAGGAAACGTCTTTTTTTTGTTTTTCATCGCCAAACTTATAAAAAGAAAGTGGTGTATCAATTTTGTCATATCGACAAAATGTAAAGATATTGTTTTTTTTGTTTAATTTTAGACTATTCTTTCCATCATACTGTTGTGGTGTTTGACAATGCAGTGTGGCTGTGATCATGCATTCATTGGAGTCATTTTTTAAATGACCCATATAATGTCACTAAAGTCAGCCTGCCACAGTCTGCTTCTTTACAGGTACTTAAAGGAAAGGGCACTAGAAACGTTTCTTCTCCATCAATGTATACATGTATATGTATGGGTGTGCATTCGCGTGTATGTGTGTGTGTGTGTGCACTTGAGGGGACAATTTAATATCGCTCTGATCGTTTCTTGTGGAAGACTCTTCATAATAATCCATTACTATTTCCATGGTAATATTACAGAGATGTAATGCCAACATTTTAAGACTTTGTTTTACCCTTCTTGTCACCAGCTGCCTTTGCTGTGCAAAACATGGAAACTTCAAACGGAATAAATATACATTATTATTACTCACTATTTTATAGTTGTCATCATCATGATCATCATCGTCATCATCAACATCATAATAAGCACTGCTATCATCATTGTCATCATTCATATGATCAAATTACCAAACCAATCAATTAATCAGTCAATTAATCATGTTCTCTAAGGTCACATTTACTGTAGTGTCTACGATGTGTAACTGTGAGTGTGTGTTTGTGTGTGTGTGTGTGATTTGTGTAAGGTCCACATATGTGTATGTGTAAGACCCTGGGTGAAAGCATGTGGCTTGCATGTGTGTGTGTGTGTGTAGGTGGATGAGAGAGAGTATATTTGTTGTGTCTGTGTGTGTGTGTGTGTGTGTGTGTGTGTGTGTGCTCAGCAGTCTGTGAAGGGCCCAAGGCTAGAGGAAGAAGAGAGCACTGGGCTAGGCCTCAGGTAGGTGTGCTGGGAGGCGAGGGGGTCAAGGATCAGGGAATCGGGGGTTGGCGTGGGGAGGTCAGGCTTGAAGAGGAGAGGTGAGTGAGGTCATCATCATCGTCACGGAGACAGAGTGAGCGTGGGTGGGCGCCTCATACGTGGCTCAGCGACTGGATGGCAGTGGACTCTGCGGCGGCGCGTGCCAGGCTGTGCCACATGGCAGAGGGACCGTGGGCACCAGCGTGCAGAGACTCCTTATCAGCCAGAGACAGCATCATGGCATAGGCCTGGCACAGAGCAGGAGGAGATGAGCTCAGACGTAAACTTATGTAACGTATGTTTTTTTATAGTAACACCTGCTTTCCTTTAATGTTATCATTTCCTACTATTAACTCAGTGATCAATTATACAATTTCTTGTTTATTTTGGCTGCTTCTTTTTCCTTTCTTCTGTTTATATTGTTATTGACATGGATGAACAGAGAAGCAATGGATTAATGGTGTTACTGGTTTGAATGTAACTAATTGCAGCTATTATCTACTACACTTCCCATAATCCAACAGGGCATGTACAGCCATGGCATTACCTGGGACTTGGACTTCCTGTAGAGCGGCTGCTTGACAGCCTCTGACAGACGGGCAGAACCAAACCCGGCGACATCACCATCACCGAACTCTCTGTCGTCCATCTTGCGCATTTCAGAGAAATGGCGAATGTGATCCAGAGCGGAGAATGAGCCCTGCTCGTCCTCCTCCTCCTCCTCCTCATCTTCCTCAAACCTATGTCATGAGAAACATACATACACACATCTCTGTTAGCCCAGAAACTTGTTGCAGGTCATCATAGCAAATGTATTGCTTTCATACCAGCATACCAGTTCACAAGTGTTTTGTTTGTGTTTGTGTTGAAAAAGATAAGTTGCATGCATTATTCAGGCACTGGCACACAGTTGTTGTTGTTGTTGTTTGTTGTTTGTTTGTTTGCTTGCTTGTGTATTTGTGTGTGTGTGAGAGATAGAGAAAGAGAGAGAAAGAGAGAGACAGACAGTTTTTATGGTATGGTATGAAACAACTGGATTTTTGGGTCCTTACCTCTTTGGGGAAGTCTTGCAGTTGAGTTCTAGATTGTTGGGTCCCTCAAAGTCCATCTCCTCCCTCATGGGGACATCATCGTCGTCGTCGACTAGGTTGCTAGGCAACGCGCTGTCCACAGGCTTGCCCACAACTTTGCTCTGTTCCCCACCCTCCTCCTCAGCTCCAAGCTCCTCAACTTCCTCTTCCTCAAGGTCACGTGACTCGTGGCCGGGGACCGGGCCTTTGTCCTCTTCAAAAGGGCCACCGTTGATCCTGTAGAGAAACAGAGCTTTTAAAACTCCAATATTTTTCACACCCTGGAGGAGCTGCTCTGTGAACTGTCACAGTTTTTTTTAAAGTGCCATGTTGTCCTGCAAACTATTACAGACCAGCTGTGAATTTCAACAGACAAAGAACAATAGATACAGTGAATGCATACAAAGACACACACATACACATACACACACACACACATATCCATAGGTTCTCACACTTTCATGAAAACTAAGAAAGAGAGAGAGAGAGACAGAGAGAAGTGACAGAGGAAAGAGAGGGAAAGAAAGAGACAGGAGGAGACAGAATCTCGTTTGTCATCATGTCAGCAAGCCCCCTGCTTGGCAGCGGTGGCAGGGGTCGGACGGACTGTGTGAGTGTGTGTGTGTGTGTGTGTGTGTGTGTTGGGGGGTGGTTCTGGGTTGGACCGGGGGCCTGGATGCTTAAGGGCCTTCAACACTGAGTCCTCCGTCTGTTTATTTTCCTTAGTGTCTCCTCTTCATCTCCCATTCATCTAATAGGCCAAACATTTAGCTGACGGCTACATTTGGTCTGAGAGCACAGAGACTGCTGCCAACAGGCCCATTACCCAGGACCTAGTGGGGGGGGGGGGCAAAGAGAGAGAGCGACGGGGCGGGGGGTGGGGGGAAGGCAGATAGAAGGGAAGAGAGAGTGAGAAGAGTGAAATTGAGAACAAATACATGAGACAGTTAACAAAAAAATGACAGACAAGTAGAGAGAGAAGAGGCAGGATAGCAGAGACAGAGAGAGAAAGAGAGAGGGAAAGATAGGGGAGAAAGAAGGAGTGAGAAAGGGAAAGACAGACAGAGAGAGAGAAAGTGAATGTGATGTGAGAACCCAGTTATCCAAACTGGGCGTCACAGGAAACCAGCATTTGGCGCAGTCATCTGGAGGTGCAGTGAAAGTAATTCACTAATTATGGCCACAGCCTGCCTGTCTGTCTGTCTGTCTGTATGTGTGTCTGTTGTCAGGCCCCAAAAATGCCAGCACCACTCCTGCTGCTCAAAACACATGGCCTGTCTGCCATAGCCACCAAAGACAGTGAGAGGAGGAGGGGGGGGGGGGGGGGGGAGAGAGAGAGAGAGAGAGAAAGAAAAGGAACAGAGGGGAAGAGAGAAGCCAAGGAACATAGAGTGAGTGAGAAAGAGGAGACAAGAAAGCAAAAGAGTATGATTCTAAAAGAAAATGAGATGAAGCTGAGAAAAAACTCAAACTAACAGAGAGAGAGAGAGAGAGAGTGAAAGAGAGAAAGAGAGAGCAAGAAGGAGAGAGAAAGAGAGGAGATAGAAAGAGGGATAGAGAGAAGGGGAGAGGGAGAGAGAGAAGGGGAGAGAGAAAAAGGGATAGAGAGAAAGAGAGAGAGGGAGAGGGAAAAGAGAAATAGAGACAGAGGGAGAGAGAGAGAGACTTGAGGCCTCTTGAAAGAAAGGGAGTGAGAGACACTGGAGGAAAGAAACTAAATGACGTATTTAAGATGAGATGAAAAGCAACAAACAGAAAACAGGAGTGCAAAAACAAACTGAGGTTATGAGGGAGAAAGACTGAGATTTGGGGTAAGGACTCCTTACTAAGGAAAGATTATCTTAAAAAGGCAAACTCCAAAAATAAAGCGATAGAGTGATAGAGAGAGCAGAAGAGAGAGAGAGACATGATGAAAGACAGGGAGGTGGAAAGAAAAATGGGCGAGGACCAAAAAATCCCCTCTCTGTATCAGTCCCATCAGTCTCCCCAGATGCCTTTTGAGTGTGTGTGTGTGTGTGTGTGTGTGTGTGTGTGTGTGTGTGCACTAAGTGCAGGAAAGGCCTGTGCATTTAGCAGCAGAAGAGCTGAGCTGGCAATGATTCGCCAAAACACTCCTCCACACAAGAACGGAAAAGAGAGAAGGAGGGAACATAATTGGCCCAAATGATTGCTCCGCGACAATACGCCAATCTACAGATCTACAAACATACAAATCGACAAAATGAGCCCAATTGAGCCTTTTTTTGGATGGATGGATGGATGAGAGGAGTGTGTGAGAGGAGTGTGTGGGGCTGGTTTGGTTGTGTGCTGAGGGGAGGAATAAAGCAAGCAAACGTCCATTTTGGTAGTACTAGCAAAGGGGATAGGGGGGAATGACTATTAAAGAGAGAGTGTGTGTTCAGAACCATCTAGAATAGTTGGTGTAGGCATGAGGGAGGGTGGGTGACAAGTAGGTTATGATGGGAAGGAGTGTTTAGTGTGTACATGCACGTGCATGCAAGCGTGTGTGTGTGTGTGTCGGGCACAGGGTGGTGGTTGAGGGGAGTTGGTGTGTGTGTGTGTGTGTGTGTGTGTGTGTATGTGTGTGTGTGTGTGTGTCGGGGGGGGGGGAGTTGAGAGGGGTGATTAAGAAAACAGATTGACTAATTAGGCTGCGGGAGAGGTGGTAATTTGCAGGGGATAGAGTATCCATCAGGAGCAGTCAGAAGCCATTGGGGCTGAGAGGAAACACTGGCCGACCTTTGACCCCGCCGTCCTACACCCACTTCCTGTTGGAGAGGAGGTGAGGGGGGTGACTAAGTGGGAGGGGGGGGACATGTTGGGTCCAGATGTGGACTGAAGTCAAAAAGAAAGACAGAGACGCACACACACACGCTCACACACAGATAGATAGAAACATTAACATACACACACACATGCTCAAGTAATGATACATGAATACACAGCAAACACACACACACACACACACACACACAAGCATGATGATGCTCTCTTTGTCAGATTTTCTTGTAATCTGCCACCCACGTTTCGGGAACTTTTAATGAGAGCACAATGAAGAAAAAATCAAAAGAAAGTCTTCAGATTGCTTATCGGCATCTTTTTCAACAGCAATCATTTGTGTGTGTGTGTGTGTGCATATGTGTGTTAAAAACTCAAAGTTAGGCAAAAAAAACAGCCTATGAATGCTGTCCAACATGTGTGTGTGTGTCTATGCCTGTGTGAGTGAGTTTGTATTTGTGCTTGTGTGTGAGTTTGTCTGTGTGTGTGTGTGTGTGTATGTGTGTGTGTGTGTGTATATGCATGATTGAGCACAAGTGAATGAGGCCTATTCAAAGTGAAAACCCTTTCAAGTGGCTCATTTGCATAAAAATCTGGCATAATTGTGCAGGTACGTGTGTGTGTATTTGTGCTTGTGTGCATGTGTATGTCTGTGTGTGTGTGTGTGTGTGTGTGTGTGTGTGTGTGTGTGTGTGTGTGTGTGTGTGAGGATTCCAAAAAGTCAACAGGGTTTCAGAGCTCTGCACGTTCACCAAACACACACTCGTTATGGCTGGCGTCCATGTCTCTGATTGGCTGGCCTGCCTTCAGAGGTTCCTGGAGTCACAGGTTAATTAATAACACTCGGAGCAGAGATGAGTGTCTGTATACACACACACTTTCACACACACTCACTCACTCACACACGCCACCACTCTGCACACCTCAAACACACACACACACACATACACACACATACCACCACCACCACTCTGCACAACTTATACACAGACACACACACACACACACACACACACACACACACACAGAATCAACAAAAAAGTCTAAGAAAAAGTCTAAGAAAAGGCAAAGACTTATGACACACACAAACACACAGCAGGACTATGCACACAGAGTCCACCCTACCAACACATACACACACGCACACACACACACACACACACACACACACACACACACACACACACACACACACATACACACACACACACACACACACACCCCAATTGAGAGTGGCCCTCTCCCACGCTGTGGGGGGAAGGTTAATGGGTAAAGTATGGAGTGTGTGTGCACATTGGCCAGGGTGATGTTTGTATATGATCACCATTCACCTGCTTCAGGCAATGACTGCATTACTGACAGCTCAGAGGATTAACACATCACACAGTCTAAGCGTGTGTGTGTATGTGTGTGTATGTGTGTGTGTGTGTGTGTGTGGGGGGGAGGGGGGTGAGAGAGAGAAGAAGAGTTTGTAAGTGTGTTTATGTGTGCATATGAGTGTGTGTGTGTGTGGGTACAGCTTTATTTAGGACAACTTGAGAAGATTAAAAAATGTGTGAGACAAACCAATACACACACACACACACACACACACACACACACACACACATATAAAGGCATACTAGTCCTTACCCTTCCTCGGAGTGTGGCGGGGATGTCTGCCTCTGGCCAGTGTTGCTGATAAAGTTACGGATCTCATTGAAATAGGAGTCCTCTTTGTCGTCCAGGATAGCACTGCTGCTGTCCAGCTCAGATCGCGGAGACGACATGGCTGTGCCTGCAACACACACACACACACACACACACACTTAGTCTGGTTCTGTAAATGTGAATTTGAGGGAATGTGTGTGAGACAGATGGAGACAGGCA
The DNA here is from genome assembly GCA_027481765.1 of Tenualosa thibaudeaui. Taxonomy (NCBI): domain Eukaryota; kingdom Metazoa; phylum Chordata; class Actinopteri; order Clupeiformes; family Clupeidae; genus Tenualosa; species Tenualosa thibaudeaui. The sequence continues at coordinate 1,910,094 of JAIFZK010000130.1, read as the reverse complement.
GAGAAAGAAAGAGAGAGAGAGAGAGAGAGCGTGTGTGTGTGTGTGTGGTGGGTGTATAAATGAGATTTCCTAGGCAGTCTTTCATCTGAAGAGG
>JAIFZK010000130.1:1897500-1905000 GCA_027481765.1 Tenualosa thibaudeaui | reverse complement strand
GGGCCCTGGAAGTGTACACACAGAGTAAAGTACCGATTGGAAGTAATGCTGTGGGCTTTGCAAGTGAACTAGCTCTGCCTTTGTGTGGGTTCTATTCCCAAACAAGGAATCAGGGGGTCTTTGAAGTCCCCCAGTTTAATTAAAACTATTAGCTGATGCACAATCTGCTTCATCAGCAATCAGTAGACTTGACCTTGTGTTGGTCGGGCTCATTGGAACAGTCTGTGTAGTTCTGTGGTGAGTGTGTGTGTGATTGTGTGTATGTGTGCACATGCAGCTATGTGTTTGTGTGTGTACGCGTATAGTAGTGTTTGTGTTGAAATTTGTGTGTTTGTGTGTCTGTGTCTGTGTAAAAAGGGGCTTTTCTTTTTATACAAATGAACTTAGCAGTGTACGGTTCACCCAGTCTGTCTGTGTGTATTTTTGTGTGTGTGTCTGTGTGTGTGTGTGGCTCCCACTGTGCTAGTGAAATGGGGCAGTTTGTTGCTCTATGGTCTCTGAGGAGGCGCACACTGATTACTTATCTCAGATGCCGGTGGAGCTGAGAGTGCTTTCATTAGTGTGATGCATGCTCAATTGTTGATCTTATCACAAACCAGATGTCTCTCTCTCTCTCTCTCTCTTACGCAGCTACACACACACACACACACACACACACACACAGAGACATGCATGCTCTCCCACCCTCATCCAAAGCTCCCACAGTGACTATTACCCCCGGAGTGAGGCAGAGCAGTGCCCTTCACACACACACACACACACACACACACACACACACACACACACACACACACAAATATACACAGACACAGACACACACACACACACAGCTAATGTACATTCAGACTCATCGGTGCCCAATTCCTTAGGGGCTGTTCATTTTTCAAAGATGCAGGCACTCACTCAGGCCAACTCACCCAATGCCTTGGGCGTGTGTATGTGTGTGTGTGTGTGTGTGTGTGTGTGTGTGTGTGTATCAGTGACCATGAGGGCGATGAGTGACTGAATGGGAGAGTTCAATGTAAACTCAACATGCATGACTCAGACTAGTGTGTGGGAATCACTACAGCAGAGAGTAAGTGTGTGAAGTGAAAGACTGACTGGTGGTCAGCGTAAGATTTACTGCACCTCAGTCTGTCTCTGAATTGGTTGACATTTGGTCTGTGACCACAGGTCAAATTTTTTTGAGTGGAAGTGTGAGATATGATGTGAATAGCTAATTATTTACACACACACACACACACACACACACACACACAGACACGCACGCACACGCACACACACACACACACACACACACACACACACACACACACACACACACACACACACACACACACACACACACACACACACACACACACACACACACACACACACACACACACACACACACACACACACACACACACACACACACACACACACACACACACACACACACACACAAGACTCTGAGCAAGGTTAGAAACTTACCCATGTTCTCTGATCTGGCATGCGGAACTAGAGGGGACACAAAAGGAAAAGACCAATCAAAGACAGGAAGCAGGACATCATGAAGCACCCCTGACTGGCTGCTATACTGATGGCCTTCCTATGAATGATTCACCACCAGTATCCTCTGCCTGGTCCGCAGAAAAAATCATCTTTTCTCTAAAAGGCTTGTTTTTGGTACACTGTCCTCACTGTAGAGGATCTACATCCTTAAGTACAATGCAGTAAATTGTGTACTAAAGTGTAATGCCTTGTACTTAATCAACTTTTATGTATTTACAAATTCTTAGTACATATGCAATAGCAAACAGGAATATTATTATCACACTAAGTACATACTAAGTACCAACAATCAGTAGTGCACAAAATTCTATTATGTCTAAGGTATAGTACACAGTACAAGTAGTACTAGTAGAATAGTATACAATTTATTAAACTGTACTACACTCATGGTGTGGTTACACTGTGACAAGGGTGTTACAAAAAATGATTCATTTATCCTTTCTCTAAACAGCTTTCCTTGATATAGCGCAACTGTACCAAAAGAAAACTACTGTTCCCATGGTGCATCTGGGTAATAGTGCTACTGTAAGAGGCTGTTGGTGATTTGAGCCCAGGGTAATGAAGATGGTGGGGAACATCTGCTGAAAGGACACCTTGTTAGTGCCGTAGGGAACATGTGGTTGCCATCGCACTGAGGCACACCCACTAACACACACACACACACACACACACACACAGAGAGATATACACCTCATAGACCTCATAAATCAACAGCAGAGTAACCAGTAAAAATGCTGGCCTGAGACAGCCAGCAAAAAGACCCTGATGTGCAGAGTGTTTCTGGGAAACTTGTTTTTTTCCAGAGCAAAACATGAAAACCATAGGCAGATGTCTTTTACCAATGTATATGTTTTAAATGTCTTAATTAGGAAACATGCATGCACACAAACACATACACACACACACACACATACATACATACACACACACACAGTGTTTATGTCTGGATTAAATTATACAACCCAGACGAAACATACTAAGGAGACTGCAAACTGTCATCACACAATCATGTATAATCTGGTCCTGCTTAACATACATGTTCATTAAGTCAACCATGAAGGAATACTACGCCTGTGTGTGTGTACAGATGTATGTGTATGCATGAGCAACTATACGACTGTGTGTCTGTGAGAAAGTGTGTTTATATGCATGCATATGTGTATGTCTGTGTGTGTGTATCTATATGCCCATGTGCATGTGTGTGCTTGAGAGAGAGAGTGTGTATATGCATACGAATGTGTGTGCATGTGTATACCTATGTGTACGTGTGTATCTATATGCCTGTGTGTATGAGTGTGTGTGTGTGTTTGTGTGCACGTATATGTGTGTATGTGAGAAAGAGAGAGTGTGTGTGTGTGTGTGTGTGTGTGTGTGTGTGTGTGTGTGTGTGTGTGTGTGTGTGTGCCTGTGTATGCATGTGCGTGTCTATCACACGTGTGTCAAATGTGTGTATGATCCAGTGGGTTATAACCTGTGGAGGAGGCTGATCCCTGCCCTATCTAACCCTCACTCTCCCCCCTGAGCGAGTGGCTTTCTCCCTTCCTGGCTGCCGCACCTCAGGGGTCTGAGTGCATAGGGAAAACCTGCCTCAGGTTACTCCCAGTCAGCCCTACACATACAGATAATCCATGTGTCTTCAATGAGCCCAAACCAAACAATGGCTAACTGAATAAGTATGTTTTAATATTTCCATCTTTGTTAGAATTCCAGTTGATAAGAGGAAAAAGAGAAACAAAATCATGTCTTTAAATAATGAGCATCCTAATCGTCGAACCTCTAAATAATACTAATACTAATAAAGATGATGGTTAATGATTCAAAAACAGTGTTCATTTAGTTTGTTTAGTGTGTCAGTACAGTCTGAATGTTGCAGACAGTATTATTCAAAACAACAGACTCGTAACAGAGGCTTGACTCAGTCAGTGATATGCCAAATGGAAACACTTCATGTTTAAGCTTAAGTTTAGTTTAAGACTACAATAAGTTCTCTTCATGAACCAGTCACTTTATGATCCTGAAATATCCCATAATCTTATAGGCCCCTCATGCTAATTTTCACCAGTACATCAGTGTTTATTCAGCTCTGAGATCTGGGCCCTCTGTGTTCTGTCATAGTATCCTTTGACTTCTCGACATTTGACTTTCACTAAATGATTTCAGCAGCTAGGCTTGGCCAGGGTCACGGCAGGAAGGCTAAGGTCCCACCAAAGAGACTTAACACAGGACGCCTGAGGGAATTTCTCTGGAAAAAAAATGTGAATTTGTTTTCTTCGGAATACTGCCAGAGGACAGGTAGTGTGATGGGGAATTCTGTAAGACGTACATTGAAAGTGGAACAAGGAAGGAGATTGTGTGTGTGTGTCTGTGTGCGTATGTGTGTGTGTATGTGTGTGTATGTTGGTGTGTGTTTTAGTGTGTGTGTGTGTGTGAGTTTCTGTGTGTGTATGTGTGATAGAGAGTGTGTGCGGGGGCGCGCGTGTGTGTGTGTGTGTGTGTGAGAGAGAGTGTGTGTGTGAAGGGCTTGGCTCACCTGTGGATGGAATAAAAAGCCTGGAGCAGGGCGCATGTACTTGTCCTTCAGCGCCTCAAACGGGTCATTCACCTTCCTCTTCTCAACCCTGCTAAAATGCAAACCTCTATCAGTTCTTACACGTACACACAGCACTAGGCCTGAGAGAAACAGACACACACGCACACACACACGCACACACCTATGCATGCACTCACACGCACACACACAGTACATGCATAATATACATTGTATTCATATTACATTATATAAATATATATTATGCCCATATTCACTCATAGACACACACACACACACACACAGACACAGACACAAGCCTGTAGACCTATTTATGGTTATTTAGATGTGTAAAATGATATCATCTCAAAACAACATCCAACTATTGCTGCATAGTACAGGTAAGGCCATAACTGAACTCTCAGGTCAGACTTCAGGAAGGTCGTGATTCATGATCAGGGTCCTAAGGTCATAAGTCATGATTAAGGTTATGATTCAGGACTCAGAGCCGACAGTACCTGTAGATAGGGTCCATGAAGAAAGGAGTCGGTCGGGCGTGCTGGAGGGAGGCGTCGGCTTTGGGAGCGGCCATTTCTGACCTCTCCTCCCCTCCACCGTACACGTGACCCCTCTTGGGCTCCTCTCCCTTGGGCCGTGTACGACTGCGACCTCCCAAGCTCAGATCCAGCGGCTGGTCCTGATTGGCCGCAGTAGAAGCCGGCTGCAGGCGTGTCTCTGGCCTGGTGTTGACGGGTTCAGCGTTGGCCAGGCGTTCCTCTTTGCGTCTGGCTGTAGTGAGGTCAAAGGGCGACTCTGCGGTCGGGGTCAGGGCAGGGCTGGCGGGAATAGTCGGAGGCTCACGCTCGGCACCGAATGGCGGGCATACAGATGCGGCGGCAGCAGCAGAGAATGCTGGGAAGAGTGAAAGAGGGAAAACAGAGGGGTAGGGCAGGGAGGCGCCACCAGACCCGCCCAGCTTCCTGTCGCCGGCGGCAACAGCGGCAGCTGCTGCAGCTCCGCCCCCAAGCCCTGCCAGTCCGGCAGAGCCAAAGTACTTTTCGGCGATGGATGCAATGGCCTTGATGGAGTCGCTGACCGCCCCGGAGACGGCTGCCCGCTCGTCCAGCGCTTGAGGCAACAGCCCGGCCAGGCCTGTCGCCCCATTGGCCGGAGTCCTCCCACCTCCTGCCTTGCTCCTCCTGATGCTTCTTCCGTCCCGCTCGCCTTCGCCCTCGCTCTCGGGCTCCGATGCCTCCGAGCTGGTCTCTAGCTCGCTGCCGCTGGGCGTGCTCACGTCGTCCACATCGTCGCTCGTCTCCGATTGGTCGCTGCCCTTGCCGGCACCTACCCCATTGGCGTGCCTCTGATTGGATGAGGAGGAGGAAGACGAGCCACCGCCCCCCTCGGCCCTGAGACCCCCTGGCACTTCCTCTCCAGCACGGGCATCTTCCTTGCGCTTGCTGCTCGATTCGCTGCCTTGCGAGCGCAACTGCTGTTGCACAGATGCTGATGCACTTGGAGACAGCAGGGGGCGCTCTTTCCCTGGCGAGGAGGCAGATGCCAGAGGGCTGACAAGTCCTGGCGGCCGGTGTGGAGGAGGCTGGTGATGCGGGGCATTGCCGGGGTGGGGCGGGTACAGCCCGGACGGGAACAGGCCAGGGAACCCGAACGGGAAAGATGGTGCCGCTGGGAATGTCAGCCCAGCGCCCGGGTGGTGGTGATGCCGGCCCACGCCTCCGAAGTAATCGGCCAATCCGGCACTAGCGGCATGGCCCAGCGCGGCCAACGGGGGCTTGTCAGAACCTGGAGGTCCACCCAGGGGCAGGGCAGTGCCGAAAAGGCCCCCGAGGCCAGCGGAGGGGAAGTGGGCCTTGCCCTCGCAGAAGCGTCGGTGCTTGTTGAGCGAGGACGTGGTGCTGAAGAGCTGGCCGCAGTCCTTACACTTGATCTGCGTGCGGCAGTCGGCGTGCATGCGCTTGTGCCGGCACAGGTTGGAGAATTGCGTGTATGACTTGTGGCACACCTCGCCTGCACACATCAGTGTGTGTGTGTGTGTGTGTGTGTGTGTGTGTTTATATGTTTATGTGCATGAGAGAAAGAAACAGGAATAGAGAGAGAAAGATAGATGAAAGGGATGGGGGGAGGGAGGGAGAGAGAGAGACACAAATACACACAACTTGAGTATCTTGTGGGAGAAACATACAGTATAACAGCAGTCAGTTCAGTTTACACACATCAAACATTTTACAAACAGTCATAGGTGAGTCAGCAGTGCAAATTATTATGCAAACATGCACAAGACACAGCACAAGACACAGACAAGAAATGATCTTGGCAGCAGGACCCCGCACTGCTCAGAAGAGAAACACAAAGTCAGACAGTCACTCAGTCAAGGTCGCAACTAATATAGATATGTGGGTGTACATATACATTGTGTGTGTGTGTGTGTGTGTCTGTGTATGCATGGCCACACTGTGTGAGTAAGTGGGAGAAAGGGTGGGATGTTGTTGCACTTTTATGTTTGTATGTGTGTGTGTGTGTGTGTGTTTGTGTGTGGTAGATGACACCACTTTGTCCTGGCATTGTCAGGACACCGTCCTTGTCTCTGAAGACTGAGTGCCACCCATCACCTGCATGCACACACACACACACACACACACACACACACACACACACACACAAGCACTGCACAATGGCGCTATTTTGAGCTTGAAAAGGAAGCTGAAATGAATGAATCCTATCCTGCAGGTCCGTTCCCATGGTCTGGCCATACACACACACACACAGAATTACACACACTTTACAGTGTGTCTAGTCTCATAAGAGTATTCCCACACTCTTGTTCCAACGACCCCAAGAGAGGCCACCCAACCAAGGACATCTCTCTCTCCCCAACACACACACACACACAAACACACATAATATACAAAGTTATTCAAATGGGTACTACCGTAAATATTTGTAAGAGTCCGAAATGCTAAAAAGCAAGTCTTTGTATATGTATGACTGTATTTTACTGTAACATAGAGAAGACTATGAGGTATTGAAAAGTATTGCCTCACAAATTGCATGACGTGCCAAGACTTCATTAAAACCTGCTATATGTTTGATATTAATCTACACATTCTCTAAACTATCAGTAACAAAAGGCGTGGACAGACAGTAAAAGTGTCATGTATTGGACAGTATTTATTTAAGTGTGTGTATGTGTGTGTGTGTGTGTTTAAATGCGATTAGTGAGTGTGTTTTACACAACCAGACTCACACACTAACTGACCTCTCAGAGTCTCTCTCTCTCTCTCTCTCTCTCTCACATACACACACACACACAGGTGTAGGACCTGTGGTGCATGTGTTGGCCAGAAGTGTTTGAGCTGATTCTTGTTTTGTCAGTTCTCCATAAACTGAAACTAAAT
>JAIFZK010000130.1:1865000-1892500 GCA_027481765.1 Tenualosa thibaudeaui | reverse complement strand
GCGACTCAAAGTACTGGTCGCAGTCCTCACAGCGATACTGCCTCTCCTCTGAATGAGACACCGAGAGAAATAAAGGACAGTGAATGTGTGTGCGCGTGTGTATGTGTGTGTACATGTGTGTGTGTGCGCGTGTGTGTGTGTGCGTGTGTGCGCGCGCGCGCGTGTGTGTGTGTGCGTGTGTACGTGTGTGTGTGTGTGTGTGTTTGCGTGCGTGCATGTGTGCGCGCGCGTGTGTGTGTGTGTGTGTGCGAGCGTCTGTGTAGGTGATAACCCTCACCGTGTATATCAGGAGCCATCGCCTCACATGGAAACTCCTCTGCCTTCATGAACAAAAGCAGCTCCTCACCAGGTTGGATCTCTCTAGTCACACGATAAAATATCTGAGCGAAAGAAAAGAAAAAAAGACAAGAAAAAAGAAAAGAAAAGGATATTTTAGTTGGTATGTTTCAGCTGGAAGAAAGCCCAATAACAGAACAAAAATATTTTAACTCTCTTTGTTATTTATTTTGACTTTATATAAATGTGGGAACTTAATGTACACAAATGATTAGCACTCAGCAGACTGGACATATACACACACACACGCACACACACACACACACACACACACACACACACACACACACACACACACACACACACAGTTACATTGAGAAAGAGGAGTTGAAGTGTGAATTGCATAAAACTCCAGTGAATCAGCATGGGTGTCCTGGGACTGTATCTGAATCAGTGTGCGTGTGTGTGTGTGTGTGTGTGTGTGTGTGTGTATGTGAGGAGAGTGGCTGGCGGACCCTGGGATACTTGGACACACTTCCCGTGCGAGCACAATGGCCAGGGGGACAGACAATCAGAGATGGCGTTATTTTTGGCATCCGCTCCTCGTTCACGTCCTCTAAACGTACCACCGACAATCGCACATTCTTACAAGACATGATGAAACTCCTGTGTGTGTGTTTGTGTGTGTGTGTGTGTGTTCACACATGTGGTTTTTAAGAGAGAGAGAGAGAGGGAATCTTCTCGGAAACACAGTACTCACAGCCCAATGTCTTGGAAGGCAACACAGAGCCATGAACTTTCAACTGAGAGCATATATTGTGTGTGTGTGTGTGTGTGTGTGTCAGTGTTCTGAGCATATATGTGTGTTTAACAAATATGCCTATCCTGTGTACAAATGCCTATGTTTTTTTAAGTGCGTGTATTTCTGTGAATGTGTGTGTGTGCGTGTGTTCTTGTGGTTTGCAGGGGACAAAGTGCTGTCTCCATTGTTTTACTGGAGAATGCAGGGAACCAAGACAGCCTGAGAAAAATCTTTGTGCATGCCTGCACACACACACACACACACACTCTGCCCCCATCCCCCCCACCCCCCGGTGCCTTCCTGTCGATCTCTGATATCTTGTACCCACACCATTACCCTTCCCCGGACTACACACACACACACACACACACACACACACAGACAGACAAACACACACACACGCACTGAGAGAGAGAGCCAAAGGGCCACAATAATATTGTGAATGTGGGACAATAAGAAAGCAGTTCAAACGCTGGGAGGGGGGACTGTGGACAATGATATAGCCCATTCTCAAGCACTCGAAGGGGGGCTAAAGAAAGCGATCCCCCCCTCTCAGCAACAGACAGACAGCCACAAACTACATGGCTCTGCTCATCTCACTCCTGCGCGCACAACACACACACACACACACACACACACACACACACACACACACACACACACACATTAGTGGGTTCATGTACACAAATCCATGGATGTGGTCCCAGGCAGGGTACCATGGGGAGGTGAGAGGGGGTTTTGGCACACACTAACACACACACACACACACACACACACACACACACACACAGTGCTATCATAAAGAAGAATGAAAACTTCTCACTGGGATGGCATTAAAGCCGGCGCCACTGTCACATGCCCAGGTCACAGAGCCAGTCACATGGCTAAAGTCACTCGTGTGCAGTGAGCACTAATGACTACAGGAGTCATAAACCCATAAGCACACAGTGGCTTAGAATAACACAGATAGCACTGAGAGAGAGAGAGCAGAGGGTAGGACAGAAAGAGAGACAGAGGGGGGGCAGTGGGCAGGAGAGAGAGCGAGAGATAAAGAAAGAAAGACAGAAAGAAAGATAACAAAGTGATAAGTTATAAAGACAGACAGGTATCTGAGTTCACACCTACTAAACCTAACTTAATCCTAACTATTAGACTATGTCTATTTTGGCACATATAAACTGCCACTATTTTACATCATATACTCACAGACACAAATATAAAAACACAAACACACAGGTAAACAAGCACACACACACACACACACACACACACATATATACACAGAAGCTAAATGCACACATATGACGTGTCTCTCTGAACCTCCCTGACACTCACAATAGCACACACACACACAAACATGTATCCTTGACCTCATTGGGTAACAGAAGTCAAATCCTTCTAAATATCACATGCTTATCGCTTCAGTGTAATTCACATTCACCAGACTCAGACACACACACACACGCATATTCACACAGTCAAACATCAATATTTAAACACACACTTGACTTTGAAAGGGCAAACCTATCAAGTACTTTTATCTGAACTGCTGGTTACCTTGACATCCTTATTCACTGAAGCAAACAAAGCCAAATCTCTCTATCTGTCTTTCTCTCTCTCTCTCCTTCTCTCTCTCCCTCCCTCTCTTATTCTTTATCTAAATTCATTCTCAGAGGCCATTCTTTTGACAGGTAACATACACACACACACACACACACACACACACACACACACACACACATATGCATACACATTTGCACACACTAACAAACACATTCCACTGCAAACAATTAACCCCCATTGTGTACTGTACTCTATGTGTGTGTGAGAACCGGACATTTGTCAGCTGACAGATATACTTTCTCAGGACAATATGATGACAATAAAATACACACACACATGCAGGAAAAAAAAAACATAAATACACACACACACAGACACACACTCTCTCTCTCTCTCTCTCTCACACACACACACACACATACAACATCAGGAACTGGCTTGATTTCCCATCATTAGGGATGTCGGCATGACAACGCACATAATCAGGAACTGCACTCCTGTTTGGTGTTAGTGCTATCTGAACACTTCAGACGTTCCTGTCCAGCCTAATCTCTGACACCTTCCGCTTACCACGCAGGTCTACAAGAAGAACACTCTCACAGCAGAGAACCAGAACCTCTTATATTAAGTCTAGACTAAATCCCTGTGTTCTTCCTAAGTACTGAGCCCTCAAAGACTTAACTGGCAAGGATTGTCTTCATTGCTGGCTAATTCATGTTAATTACGACTTTGAGGAATCTGTGCTTACAGTTAGAAGGAGACAAGGGGACACCTTAGCGTGTGCTAGCCTGGTTTTGTGAACATCTGTCAAGCCCTTATCTGAATGCAGTGAGTCGCAAACCATCCAGCAGAGGTCAAACTCACCTTATCTCTCCATCACCATGCTGACAACCTGGTTCTACATAAAAAGAGCTACAGTTCATCTCTATGAGATCTCAAAACTTTTAGTGGTTTAGAAGCAGTGGCAGGAAAAGCGTCTCCATTCAAGGAAGAGTTTGGCACTCAATGTGTGTGAGTGTGTGTAAGAGAGAGAGAGATAAAGAGAGAGAGAGAGAGCTTTTGTGTGCTTTCTTGAAAACATCAGGGTAAACGGAAACTATAAAACAGCACTATAAGTGACTGTTCTGAGGCAATAACAATAACCCCTCACAAAAGTGTATAACATACACACACACACACACACACGGACACACTCATTCTCTTTCTCTTTCACACACACACACACTATATCTGCCTTGACATACATCTTGCAGTGTGTCACTATAATAACTGCACCTCAGCTTAACTCAGCATCTACGACAGCTACGACGAGCAACCAAATGCCCTCACACACACACACACACACACACACACACACACACACACACACACACATACACACACACACACAGACACACAAACACACACATAGACACACACACACCCATGGACACACTCTTATCCTGAACACATTCTAGACTACCATAACACTATAATGCTCAACTAGTGATTTATGACCTGGTGTTAATGTTTATTTGTAAGAGCTAGAGAGAGAGAAAGAGAGAGAGAGAGAGAGAGAGACCATATTCCTTTATGTACTTGCAGATAAGGAGTGAGAAAGAGATTTACAAACCTTGCAAACTAGGACTGTGTGTCATTAAAATTAATGATGTCTCATGTCATCAAATAAATAAGGTCTATCACATAGAAAATGACTATCTCATTGCAGTGTAGATACATATCTTTCTCTGTCCCTTTCTCTCTCTTTCTCTGTGTGCATGTGTGTGTGTGTGTGTGTGTGTGTTCCACTCAATTCCACTGCACACAAAGCAGGCAGAAAATATGATGTTTGGGCAAACATCTGGCCTAAGATTTTCAGAGGACTAAGTTGTTATGGCAACTTCATGGTGGGAAAATGCTAGAACACTAGCTCCTGTTTGCCTTCAAATGTTTCAAACTGCTGCAAACAAGAATGAGCCGTTGCAACATCTTGTGTTCCAACAGGTTTTCTATTTCACTCAACCATCCAGGAATCACAAAATCAGTTGTTATGTACAATTCCTTCATGTGCATCTTTAAACAACTTATAATATACATTTTTTTCAGAATCTATATAGCATTTCTCTCAAACAAAATTGGGATCTGCTGAGTGAATGAGCGTCGAGTCTTGCTGAGATCAGAAGGAATGGCTTGGGGTGTGTGTGAGCGTCTGAGGGGAGTGTGTGGCTTTCTCCGCTGTTTTATAACGTCAAAAACACACACACAGTTCTAATTAAATGTTCTTGTGCATGGGCAAGGAAATCACACCTCCATGGAAACTGTTACAGCCTACCAGTACTCTCTCTCTCTTGTCCTCTTTCTTTTCCTTTGCCTAACTCTCTCTTTCTCTCTCACTCTCTCCCTCCTCTAACTCTCTATGTCATTGTGGTAAATTGGAAAACATCATGTTTATGCCTGGTGTGTGTGTGTGTGTGTGGGTGTGTTTGTGTGTGTATGTTTGTGGGTGGTAAGCAATTCTCAACCAGGTCAAAAGGAGCCAAAGCTATATTAGAGGCTTTGCAGCACCTTATCAGGTCAAAAGAGATTTCATTCTTTCTCTCTTTTTTCTTTCTTTCTTTCGGCTCCTTCTTTGTTCTTCCTCAGTCCCTCTTTCTTCTCCCTCTTCCTTCCTTTTCATGTCTGAGGTGGACGATCTCATTCCTGGCATTTCTCAAACTTTACAGCGTGTCCACTGCACAATGTGTGTGTGTGGGTATCATCACACCTCGATTCAATATGTATCTTGCGGTGTGTGTGTGTGTGTGTGTGTGTGTGTGTGTGTGTGTGTGTGTGTGTTTCTGATCTGAGCCTGTGGTCCTTCACGCTGCCGCCAAGGGACAATTACCAAGATACAAAAACACAGAAACACTCCAACCCACCACAGAGTGAGAGAGAAAGAGAGAGAGTGTGTGTGTGTGAGAGAGAGAAAAGAGAGAGAGAGAGAGATATCTAAATGCCCCATCACAACAACACCTTTCCACATCATATCCCACAGACCATACTGTCGTGTGCAAGCGTGTGTGTGTGTGTGTGTGTGTGTGTGTGTGTGTGTGTGCATCTGTGTCTGTATGAGTCCACACTTGCGCTATCTCTTCACATACCTGATCATGAAGCTGGCAGGTTGTCAGGTTGTGTTGCTGGGGCGATGGAGAGATCTGGATGTGTCTGAGCCAACTCCTGCTGTCTCCTCCACTGGCCTCCCACTGATTCACCTGAGTCCCCCCATCAAGCTGAGAGAAAGAGAGAGACATAGAGAGAGAGAGAGAATCACACTTTGATCGGTATCTCAACACGTTACTGTGTCCTCCTCTGCAAATGCTTTACCTCCCACAGAGAGCAGGCCAAGAGCATGAGAACACACACACACACACACATGCACACACACAAACACAGAAACAGACATACAGGCAACCACAAGTTTCATATGCATTGTCCATTTATTGGCTACAAATCTTACATTTAAATTGTGTGGCTTTTATTTATTGACCTATACTTGGTTTGTTATATGTAGTGATGTATAAACTAGATTGTTACACTGTATAGTTTATTTCTTTGTTTAACATTGTTTTATTGTTTATTGTAAGTGAATTACAAGATTAAAAAATCATATAAAACAATAATATTTCATGGGAAAACTCAACATTTGTCTTACATATTTCCTGTTCAAATAGAAAAAAACATGTCTTTGATTAACACTATTAAAATCATCATTCTAAATCCATAATTTATTTGTAATTTCTTCAATATTTAAAAAAATTAATAAAAAAACAAAACAAAACAAAAAACATTAGATTGACATTTGAAATGCTTAAGGATCGCCATTACGCATGTCAAAGAGCTCTTGCAACACTCTCGTTTATGTCTGAGCCCAACTGTGTGAAAAGTGTGTTGGTTCTTGCTCTCTAACGAAAGCGGCTTATCTTTTTGCATTGGCTGGGGAGGAGACCGGCTGCAGGAGAGCCGGTCCATTTACCTAACCCCGAAACATACAAATGCACACTCAGAACAGACGCACATACATCCAAATATATAAATACACACACACACTCCTTTTGTCTCTTTCTTTTTTCAATGGCATGGTTCACACCATTAACTGCGAAAAAGTGGGAACATTCACTGTTGTCTTCAAATACTTTATTATTTAGGCTACTTGGTTGCGAAATAAGTAGCCTTTAGCTTGTGTGTTTCTGCACGCTATTATCCACAATAAAATCAAAGCATTTGCACGGCCTTCCCATTACTATCCTACAACGGCCCTGCAGTACATGTTAAAATGTTACTAGACTTTGTCCAAGATTATGTGGTCAGGTAATCTGTAAAACAAGTGCAACTGTAGGCCAATCAATTTACATCTCAGACACCAAAAGAGTGGGATTTCAGGGTAAAATTGCTTAATATATTATTAATACAACAGAGATTTTTAAATGATCACATTCTAACACAGTGTTATTTTTTATTTTATTGTTAAACATGCATAAGAAATATAAAATCATAAATAACTCCCAATTACGCAATAAATTACTGACCAACAGCAACACCTACGTAAAATTCAGAGATAAATAATGTTAATGTGTAACGAAATATAATGACATACAGCGAAATTTACGACGATGAATTAGTGTTGATGTAATTTTCATAGCGGTCGAATAAATTATTTAAGAGACAGCATTAATCATGTTTCTACCATCACTGCGTTTGCACTCGTGACTTGGGTTTATTTAAAATGCGAATGTGAACTTCTCTTGGCTGTAAAAACTATTTGTCAATTTTATAAACTGTGAAAGACAATGCCATTGACCCAGGAAGCAGTTGTTGATAAGTCTCAATTCAAACCCAACACAAACACGGTCCAACAACAGTAGCAAACAGAAAGTCCCTGCCAAGCTCTCCCACAGAAAAATCCTCACAGAACTCGCAGCTGACGCTATACGACCCCATCAGAAAAGTCTACAGCTCTTGTGATCCCGGTATTTTTCAGTTCAGAGGTGAGAGACTGATCGACTGTTTTATCATTAATTGGGAGTCTGCTCAGTTGCAAATATTTCAGGTTTAGCAAACGAAACACAAAAAAGCACAAAAACCTACCAATTAAATAACACGAATTCACAGGTTACTACTTACCGATATAATTCTGGAAATACTTCGGAAGTATCAAAACACTCAAAAGCGGGTTTATTTTCGCGAAATGTTTGAAATAAAGTCCAATGTCGGCGATGAATAATGGGATTAAAATCACTTCAAGTACAAGTCTAAGCACCCCGTGCTAGCCATAAAGGCAAGCCAGAGATACGTGGTTTTGTTTTGTGTTCAGAATGCCCCGTCACTCTGGCAAATCTCATCGGAGAGACATCTTCGGATTTTTAGAATTTCAACATCAGTCTTTCTGCCTCTTTCCGTTTTAGTTTGCACCGACACGCCACGCTCTCGTTGCTAACTCGCGCTGACTGTCAGCCCGGCGATGCTTGCGCGTAATCCCCCTGGCTCGTTCAACTTTGTCCAACTTCAGCCCCCGAGAGCCCTGCTAACAGACAGCCGGCTCGTCCACGAGCTTCTCGGTGGGATGAAGCTTCCCCCTCCCTTCTCCTCCCCTCCTTTCACCAACTGTCTCGCGCTCCCAGGTGTCCGTCCGGCCGGCTGCTGCGTCTCCGTATGACTAGCGAAAGGATTAAAAAAAGTTTTCCTCCTTTTTTCACGTCTTCTCTTTTCTTTCCGTAAATCCTTTTACCGCGATTCCACAGACAATGAGTGACAGTGAATCAGCGAACGAGTATCAGAGAGAGAAAGAGAGAGAGGAGAGAGTGCACGAGAGAGAAATGAAGAGATAAAAGGATCGCCCACTTCAGTCTGTGCCCCCCCCCACTCACCCACCCCCCAAGCGCAGATGATGTGTGCGTGTGTCTCGTGGAGTGTCTGTCACGTTAAAGGAGGGTCCTCGCTTTGGCCTGTCTGGTGCGGGCCGTCATGGTGGGTACTATCTCATCTGTCTGCGCTCGGAAGTTGGCCGACGCGCCCCTGACAGCATCTCGGTAGGAGAGACAGGGTCAAGACGAGGTCGGGACAGGGTCCACTGGCCTTGCTGTAGTCGGAGCGCCCAGCCCCAAATTCCCTGCGCCTTTAATGAAGCCATCTTGCATCCGTGCAATTATATGCCTTTTTCGCATTATTTCTTCCATCACGAAGGGAATAAGTGGAAATAATGTGAAAATAAGCGGCTAAAGTATGCTTTCTGGGTATTTCTTGTCGAATCCTTAAGATAAAAGAAAAAAAATCTGTTTCATGTTACAAGGTTAACGATTTCAGGCAATTTAAGCGATTTTGTTCTTCCCATTCTGTGCTGCGTTACACCTGCACCTTACCACAGCGCATGGGGGCCTCGCAATCCGTAAGCTTGCTGCGCACCTCAGGCCAAGGGACACAGGTGAATCAAAACAAAATGTCAATCAACCCCCCCCCCCCACCCCTACACACACACCCCAACCCCCACCGCCCCCAACACACACACGAACTACCAGCCACCACCAAAACAAGCACCAGTGCATTAAATTAGAGTAACTTTTTACAAATCATGATTGGGCTTTAACGTTAGAGTCATGTTAACAAAACAGGACACAAAAACGTGAAGCTAGTTTCACACTATAGGGCAGCCTCATAAAGATAAATTAGCTCAACTGATTAATTTGGAACTCTGACCAAATCAACAAAAAATGAATTCCGGGGCAGCGATAAGCTTCCATTAGCCCAATCTTCACATGTCATGCACGGCCTTTTTCATTTGGGGCTTGCCCGCCCCTTCAGCGCCGGGCCTAATGCAGCGATGATGATGAATCAGGGCCTCGCGCCCCTGTTATCTGTGACATTGAACTTCGGGTTGAGATAACGCCCATTGTTTCTCGCTCCCGCCAGGGCCGCGGTAGCAAGGTGGGGCAGGAAAAATCGCGTGTAAATAAGTCGGACCTCGCCGCTCATTCCCATACCCCCGCAAGCCCTGAGAAAGCGAGTGAAGAGTCCCCCCTCGCTCCGCCGGCCATCGATTTCCTGCCACCGCGCGACTCCTCCATTGTTGGAAGCCTTTTTAATTTAGCCATAAATTGGGAAAGCTCGAGCTATGAGCTGTTCTATTTTCTGGCTGTCAGGATGAGGGATTTGTTTTATGATGCATTGTGTATTAAATACGAGTAATCTGGGAAAGTGATTGCCTGGCCTGGACGGGGTCTGATCGCGGAGTCTGATAGAGGTGGCTCTGTCCGATGTCTCTCTCAAAAGGAGGAAACGGCCAGGGATAAACAAAATGGGACGAGGGTGTCTTTATACAGCACCAGGGTAAAACAGGGTGAAAGACAGGGTGCCTTGGGTGCAGTCTGCGAGACTCACTCACTCTGTTGCTCTCTCTGTGCTTTGAGGTGTTGAGCACCAAGTGCCATAGCCTTTCACCGCACCACCAAGTAGTTCACCCGACTATCGGAAGATGGCGTACTGAGCTGTGATGAGAAACTGTCCTATGGAGAGTGCGCTTTGCTTGCAGCAGCCTTTTGCCCATAGTTGCAAGTTTGATCGCGTTGTTTGGTGCCCGACAGGGATTGAGGCAAGGCGGGGAGACTTAATTCTCCCGATTCGTGGTTATTTACTTCTGTTGGCGGACCTAATTATTTACGTACGGAGCGAATTCCCGAGCTCGGGACCCCCTCGGTCTCCTGTGCGCAGCGCATCAGTCAAGCGGGGAGACGCTAGGGTATTGAGACGAGACGAGAGGGCCATTTCTTTTCACGGCCCACGGAATTGCAGCACACTGCGCCATCTCCATTAAGGCGTCAAATTTGCTAGATGGAACATAAAGGATTCAGCCCTATTTCTTTTTTAAATAGAATTTTACAACGACCCACATACCACCTGAAGGAAGAGCCAGCAAAGACATGAAGCTATGTAAAAGAATTTGAACCCCCTTATGTTTAGGCTATATGAAAACCTCTTAACAATTTATTTGGTCCTTTAACTATTTGCCAAAAACATCAATGTGAACGTTTAGTTAAGTAATAGCTTACGCAAAACATTAAGTTAAAAGAGGGTACCGTTTTTATATGGGTTAAAACCTTTTACTTAGTCTTGTGTAATGGCTGTTTATCAGCACATTAGAGCGGCTTTCAGAGAGCTGCAGGGCATTTATGTCTACCCCTCCTCTTCCACATCCTCCACCTCTCTCTTTCCTTCCTTGTTCATTTCTAACACACACACCTTTTTCTGGCTGATTTTGATGGCTCTTTAAATCAACTGCTTCCGGAGAGTGTTTTCATGCACCAGCTTTTAAGTGCTCTCAAATTCCTTGCGGGATTTCACGCGACTGTTTGCATAAGTTCCCTGTTTCAAACGATTTCATCCTTAGAGAAAAAAAAATGAAAAGAAAAAAAAAGAAAACAAGTAGTCTATTAAGCAAGCGTACCTGGTCGTTTTAAGACTTTTTACGACTTAATTTAGGTCTAGATAAACATTTCTTGTGGTATATTCTATTTTATTACTTGTCTTTGTAGGAGACTGTCTTGAAGGTACACAGTTGACAACTTTGCTTGTGACTTTCCAAAGTTGTAACAGTTTGATATGTTTATTTACAGAGAGTCCATAAGTGGTTTAATAAAGGAAAGGAAGAGAAAGAGAGGCAGAGGGTGTCCTAGTCTCACACGCCCAGGAAAATAACACCGAGGGGGAATCCCAGATGAGGGAGGACTGACGCCGGGATGGAGCTGGTCCCCCGCGGCCTCGGCCCGGCCCCTGAGCTGCTGTTTTAATGGAAAGCCTGTGTACCAGGTGCATTCCTGCACATCCTTACGGGGATTGGTGTGGAGGGGCGGGTGTGTGGAGCCAAGCATAAAGAAAACATCGCTGCCAAATCCACATGAAATAGTTGAACCATTCATTCAGAGGAGGACCTCCTTTTGATACATGCGAAAAGCGGCATTATTGTCACAGCCTGGGAAGTTTAGGACTGGGGACTCTTCATCCAAGTATATATCACGCCAGTATATGTATATAAAAAAATAAAATAAAAATAAAACTCCGAATAGGGAAGACTGTCATATTTCATTAATCTGTCATTTATAATGGTAATAACTGATTTCTTCGTTTAATTTGGCCGCGGAATGAACACTTTTATTTTTTTCAAACTAATTTCTAATCAACATCGTGTTAAAGAAGATACACAACTACTTAAACTACTATGAGTTCTTTCACACACTGAAAAATGAACAAATGAGTGAATGAGTTTAAGCAAATGTTATTTAAATAAAAAAAATATTTGTGACATTGAATTACGTTTCATGCATAATGAATTATTTATGGAATCAATTTGAAATACGTTGTTAAAATGAATTGAAATTTAAATATCTAAAAGCTGAGAATCTAAATCCATGGTTTCTCTCTCTCTCTCTTTCTCTCTCTCTCTCTCTCTCTCTCTCTCTCTGTCTGTGTGTGTGTGTCCAGCAGGAAAAAAGAAAACAAAACTGATACACAACCCCTCACTTTCGGCCACTGTATACCCCTCATAAAACACACTGAACACTTGCGCGCTCTCTCTCTCTCTCTGTCTCTTTGCCCCTTTCTCTCTCTCTCACGCTCACCCAGCGCTCTCCTCTTGGGCCAATTATCATTAAAAGCGCTGAGAGGAAATGAAAAGGGAAAAATGTAAATAAGAAATTTCCTCGGGTCTGGAAGTAGGCCCGTAGCGCGCGCGTGTTAATCTCCACCTCGGTAATTTGGTTCTCCGAGAGAGGACAGCATCCCCGCTGCTGCCGCCCCGCGCGCCATAAATCACCGTTTTATGTGGACGGGGTCAGTACTCTTGCCTCTCTGTGCACAGCATTGAGCCCCCGCCCTTTCTGCACGCTCACGAAAAGCGGGTGCCCGCGCGCGCACACACACACACACACACACACACACACACAGAGAGAGAGAGAAAGAGAGAGAGAGAGAGAGAGAACATATTTACCCCTTCCGCCCAAGGGCTGCCAGACCCAACCTGCTCAACCCTAATTATTGTAGATTATTTTCATGTGCAGGGGTCAGACAGCCCGAAAGAAAAAGTGAGAGCTGGAAAGGGAGATGGAGAGAGAGACGCGTGGTGGGTGAATTAGTACCCCATCATTTCGCCACTGTCTACTCCGTCTCAAAGCGCCCTCACACACACACACACACACACACACACATACACACACGTCCGGCCGGAGGGCATACACGAGAAGCAAGGGGCCCATGTTTCATCCCCACACCGCGGCTCTGCTGCTCTCATATACTGTGTGTGTGTGTGTGTGGGGGGGGGGGGCTCCAGAAAGTTAAATGGAGATGATAGAAGTCCAAAACTAAAAACACTGAAACTTTGAACAGGAAAATCTGTAGAGTGGAGATAGCAACAACTTGCTTCCAGCAGAAAACATTGTTAACAGAAGAATTCCGCAATGCTATTAGAAGTTAATATAAACAATAATTATTTAGGCAGTTACAATGATGACAACTATATATATATATCATCATGATCATGATCATTCTCGGCATGTATCACTTTAATGCAGTTCTGGAATGTATGCATCAGCGCACACAAGCGCGAGTCATTCTTCTAAAACGTTTCTGGAGGCTGAGGTGTGTTGCAAAAGAATCGCGCAGAAATGTTTTCAATGTCAACAATTAAACGGAGGATTTATGCTGCTAGGTGAAATCCAGCGTGCAAGGATGTAAACCGCCCGCTGATCGCGCTGGCAGCTCGCGCCCTCCCGGAGGTGTAAATGAGATAGTCTGTGTTGCCTGGCTCACGTGAAGTTAATTGCTTTGACAGCGGGAATGACAGAACGTGACTCGGCCCCTCTAACACACGCTACGGTACGGGACAATGCGGCATTCAAAAGATGGAACATTGAGAGAGAGAGAGAGAGAGAGAGAGAGAGAGAGAGAGAGAGAGAGAGAGAGAGAGAACAGACTGAAAAACATAGGTGGGGAAGTAGAGATATTATTCACGCCTGTGAGCTTTGGTTGAAAAGTCCTTCCCGACGTGTGGCCCCTCGACTCCAGGGCGCTGGCAGGCCGAGGAATGCGAGTCCGAAGACGGGGAGGGGGGTCAGCGCAGCGAGGTAGTGGGCCCTCAGACTGTGGTAATCACGGATACTTCCTCTTCGGAGTCCACACACACACAGCCCACACTGTATGTGGACCGCGGGGTGCGATAAAGCCCGCACCGGTGTCAGAGGTGCCGTTTTTAAAACATAAATTAAGCGGCCACGCTGGGGGATGGGCCGAAGAGTTCGCCCATGCGCTGCGGGATGGACTGGAAACTTCAACAAGCGGCCCCAGACACACACAGAGAGGGAGAGAGAGAGAGAGAGAGAGGTATCCCACAATGTCATATTGCACACACACAAACACGCACACCACATGCAAGCACTAAACACACGGGCCTTCCAACCTCTCATCCCCGTACGGTTGGAAGGGTGGCAATTAAAACCAAGTTGGTGGACGCTGCAGGGAGAACAAATTGCTTCTGAAACGCTTGTAGATATCATCTTTAAAAGACCTTTTTAATGTCGCTGGGACCTGGCGGTGACGGGCGCACTATCTGAAGCTTTGGCGTCGCACATTCATTACCTTTATTGACTTGTCTGAGCGCGTTTGAAGAGGCGTTCACTCGAGACGTAGACTGTGTCGAATTGAAAGGCTAATATTTAATATTTGACAGAGATATCTGGCGGGGGGCACCGTGGCAACAGAGCGTCACTTAAACGAAACATTGGCTGGCTCGCACCCATTCATACACGGGCAGTGCTTTCTTTCCACACGTCCCCATTCCTTCATATTGCCTGTGGTGTGCGTGTGGGCACAACGGTTCATAGTCAAGCCCTCTTAATTTATCTGACTCCTACAACCACCACCAGCACCAGAATTCCTTTCTGGGCTACTCAATCTTTCTAGCACTCTTCAAAGTTGTCTTGACCTGTTGCTTTTATTCAGTAACACAAGTAACTAATTCTGTACTATAGGAACACCCGTTATTAAATCTCCCGGCTATACATTTTAATGATGCAAAGTGCAAAGTGCTGTGGATATAGGTGATATTTTCAATAAGGTGATGTCATTCACTGTGAAGTGGCCGAGATACCTTCGCCCTTTACACAACACAGCCTGTGCCTGAACAGGTGTGTGTGTGTGTGTGTGTAAATCTGGACACACGTGACGGCTTGAAGTGTGCGCACGCACCAGCGGGCAGAAGGCGAAAGCAGCGCGCTGCGCACTTGACCCATTTTACATTCACACCTTTTTTAATTGTGCCTCATGCCTGAACAAACGCGACAAATCACGGGGGCTTAAATAAAACACAAGCTGCGTTAGCGATCAAGTCGGTCGTCTGGCTCCCAGCAACTGGGCCATTTCTCCCGCCACCTCAGCACCTGCAGGATATTTGTCTCGCAGGCTCAACGCGAACTCGACTTAGCCGTGTTTAAACTGCATAGGAGGCTGAAAACGCCCGTGTTAATGCTTCTTTGTGAAATTAATATTTCAGAGGGTACCCAAAACCATTCTTTTGTTCTGTAGAAGTCATAACTCTTCAGGAGTCAATTCTTTCACTTCTTTCACTCTCTCTCTCTCTCTCTCTCTGTATGTGTGTGTGTGTGTGTGTGTGTGGCGGGGGTGAGGGGTATGTACGTGTAATTGATGCACACGCTTTCACTTTATATGCGGCTTGCTTTCTTACCATCAAATGCACGCATTCAGAGAGAGAGAGAGAGATTTGCTGGGCCAGAGGGAAGCAGCTACCCCTATTTTAAGCTCCAGTGGCTCTTCAGGGCTTCAAAGCAGCCCAGAAGTTAGCTTGAGCTTATATTTAACCCAGATTTAAATGCTCAGAACAGGGCATCAAGGGTGCTGCGCGCAGCCCTTGGCTCTCACACACACTGCATCTGATTACATGTGGCCACAACACCACATCCTCTGTAGATTCCTAAACCCATACACACACACACACACACACACAACCACAGCACTGTCCCTTAATTTTCTTGAACATCCCATATATCGCACTATGTAATAAAAGTGCATACACATGTGTGTTTGTATGAGCATGTTTGTGTGCATGTGCGTGTGTGTGTGTGTGTATGTGCGTGTGTGTGTGTGCCCCATTCCATAAGAGTGTGCCAACACAGGGGTCTATGGAAACTCCCTTACACTTATACCCTGATGCATGTACTGTAAATACTATTATAATATGAATGCATGCATATGCACACACACACACACACACACACACACACACACGAAAAAGAGTGACAGTGAGAAAGAGAGAGAGAAACCAGAGCATTGCATTGAATTGGATTGACTTGTCATCTTGCATTCGTCCCCACAGCAGTAGGAGCTGAGTGGGGGGGGGCAGTGTGTGGCATGTCTTCATGGTGTTTTGGGTTAAGGCCACACCAGCGTCCAGCAGCGGTCCGATGTAAATCAACTTTTATGACGACTCACCGGGGCCACTTTTATGACTGCAGAGCACAGGCTCTGATTTGGGGATCAATCATATAGGTTTGCTTGTGTGTGTGTGTGCGTGTGTGTGTGAGAGGGAGTGGTGCCTGAGCGGTCGATGAGTATCAGGGGGCTTCGGTGATGGAACTGCAGTGAACTATGACCATACCATCTTCTCTTTCTTTCTCTTATGCTGTCACTCTCTTGTTCCTTTTCTTTTTGCTGTTTGTCTGTGACTGTCTCTCTCTCTCTCTCTGTCCCTCTCTCACACCCTCATTTCCTCACTCTCTCTCTCTTTCTATTTCATTCCAATCATTTTTTTTTCTCTGCAGTGTGTTTAATCTGGACGGAATGACAGGATCACGACTATATTTCTCCTGCTCCCTATCTTATGTTCTCTCTCTTATTCTCTCTTTCTCTATACCTTTCCCTCTCCTTCCTCTCCTCCTTCCTCTCTCGTCCCGGACAGGCCCAGGAAAACGGTCTCTGAAACATCTCCTTTCATTTCCCACATCTGTTCTCCTCTCCCTCATTTGTTCTTTCCGGTGCTTTCTCTCTTCTCCTCTCCTCTCCTTTCCACTTCTCCTTGCCTCCTCTCTTTTTCTTCACTTCTGTCTTATCTCCTCTTTCTTTTCTCTTCTCCTCTCCTCTCCTCTCCTGTCTTCTCTCCTTTCTTCTCCTCTTTCTCCTCCTCTTTCTCTCCTCTTCTATTCTCTCTTTTTCTTTTCTGTCATCTGTTCATTTTTCCTCTTCTCTTTTCTTTCCTTTCCTTTCCTTTCTTTCTTCTCTTCACCTCTACGAATACACCCTCTCTCTCTATCACTCACTCACTTACTCACTGACATACAAACACACACACACACACACACACATGGGTTGAGAGACTGGACAGAGATGAACACTGATTACAGTGTGGGGCATTCCCCTTTGCGGCACCAGCTGAAGACATACACACATGTTTGGGTTTGGTGTGTGTGTGTGTGTATGCCCTTATCCAGTAGAAAACAACTATATATACACACTCTGTGTACATACACAAACCCACAGCCATACACACAGCTGGGGAAAGGTTTTATGTGTGTTGCATGCACACACACAAGCACCTGCACACACACACATCACAGTAGCCATCTGGTTGATGGCTGTGCAGTGGGTAAATTGGTGAGTCTCCCTCCTGAACACCCTAAGAGCTATGCTAGTAAGTGAAACTAATATCCTGGGACTTTAGCTAACTTGGTAGCATGGTTGACTCCCAGTTTGTGACGCTATGAGTTGTGGTGTCGTGTCTGGGTGAGTGAAGGGCTGAACTGCATGAGACACCACAGGCTACTGGTTACACTGGTGGGAGTCAGGCTTAGAGTGAGTGTTATGGGAGCCAGCTGCAGCCTGTTTCCCAAAGCCATAGTTTCTAACTGAAATAGCTACTTTGTTGGTTGCAATGCAATTGCCCATTGACAATTAAGTTGCTAGCTGGTTAGCAACTATGGTTTTGGAAAATGCTCCCCTGGGATGTGTTTCCTCTGGGATGATTGTTAGCAATGAACCACCATAGTACAATGTAAGGTTGAACTACATAGCAACTCCAGTCTGACTGTTTCGCAAAAGTCGCCAACCAACATGGTACCATGAAAGTTTGTACTAAGTTGGTCTGTGCCACCTTTGTTCCTACTACCATGTTTCCAGCTGTTTCTGAAGTGTTTGGAGAGTACTCAGATGCATTTGTGGCAGTCACGCAAATTGAGAATAAGCCTCAACAAGATGAATTAATTTGTATGCCAAAGGTGGCCTAGTCAAGGTTCATGTTCATGGGACAATATAAGAGATATTATTAATGATAGCAAATTAAATTAGTGAGTAGCCTATCTAGATACAAAAAAGGGATTGAAAGCAATTGAGAACAGTCTAGGGGGCTAAGGGAATGAACGTCATAAAATGAAATTCAAACTGTTGAAAGTTATAGTAGTTTGAATCCAGACAACTGTGAATTGCACAGAGTATGTTTATAATTTATCCCGTTAAAAAACTTTACAAGGAAGATGACATTTTATTGTCAATGCTGCCTAGGTCATATTTCTTCCAGTGCATGTTAGGCATTAGTGCAGAACAGTAGGCCTATCCTTCAAAGACCATACAAGTATGTCTGAGGCACATAAATGGACAGGGACACAGCATTGCACCATGTCAGCACTTGTTCCATATGCAACATCATCTCTGAAACTGAACGTCAATTGATTAATAGCGTCAACAACCTTATAAATAAATAACTTATCTCCTAATTTAAATGACTAATTATCACCGCCCAGACACTTCCCCCCAATCAAAATCCATCCTCTGTTACAAAAGAGGGAGAGGGACATTCACAGACAGACACACAGTGCCAGTGTCAAACCTAACAGCCTCCCAGTATTGCATCCCATGGATCCACTTACACCATAATTCACCTGATATAAAATAGAGCAGTTTTTATGTTAGCAATATGCACTCTTAGTTAGTTCATTGTGTTGTAGCTTGAATGTTATCCTTTTTTGTAAGTTGCTCTGGATAAAAGCATCTGCTAAAAGCATAAATGTAAATGTAAATGTGATATTGTTAGGTTCTATGGTTTTGGGAAATGCAAGCCTGGTCAATAGTTTCTACAGTAGCTACCAGGCTAGCAGGTTTTAGCACCCTTGCTTTAGCACCCTTGCTTCTGGGCGAGTGCACTGCTAGACCACACAGGACAATGCAGGTCACACACACACACACGCACACACACACACACACACACACACACACACACACACACACACACACACACACACACACACACTTCCATGTTTGGTTTGGGTGCTGTGTATACAAAGAATAAATTTGTCTCTCTCTCTCTCACACACACATGCTTGCACATGTACACACACACACACACACACACACACACACACACAGACCCTTTCACTTTTACCCTCTGTCTCACCCACTAAACACCAGCAAAGATGAAGAGCCGGCATCTCTTTCAACTTGGTGTCGGAAAAAGCAGATCCGTCCCTTTCCTCACACCACATTGGGCCCATCCATAGCTCATCTCCCCTCCACCCCCCCTTTGACTAATGTGCCCACTCGCGCTGTTTATAAAGCACTGAAGTTATTCGTAATCAAAGCCCAGGAGATATGTACACAGAGACACCCTGCCACACTACACAAGCTATTCAATTTCTGTTTGTTTGACAAGGAGTGCTCTCTCCTCTTTCTCTTGCTCCCTCACTCTCACCTCTCTCTTGCAGTCTTTATCTTTTCTTCTGTCTTGTCATCTCTCTCTCTCTCTTTCTTTTCCTGTTCATCTCTCACTCCCGCACCATTACCCCAGCTTTCTGTTTTTTTTCGGTGTCATCCACTCTTCGTCTGTATTGATTCCTCTCGCTCTTCCCATCTCTCTCCCTCTCCTTCTCTCTCTTTCTCTCTCTATCTCTCTCTCTGACAGAGACCTCATCCATCTGTGGTGGGTCGTGACCCCTTCTCTCTGCACTCCAGTTCTAACACATATTAAGTAAATGAAGAGTCTCTTCAGAGAGAGCAGGAGACAAACGATCCACTTAAAACTCTGCAAAGAAGAGGAGGAGAGAAGAGGAGGAGAGAAGAGGAGGAGGAGGAGTGGCAGACGAGGGGAGAGGAGGAAATCAGAAGGAGAGGAGATTTGAGGGTGGAGGGATGGTTTACTACATGTCTTATGATGTATGTGATGTAATCAGACGTGTTACTCACAGTTTACTGATGTAATCATTGTCTCTTTCCATGTGTGTGTGTGTGTGTGTGTGCCAAGGAGAGTAAGAGACACTGGATAGGTTAAACCATATGACTGAATGTTTTTTTTTATTTATAGCCTCTCTCAGCAATCGTTTCTTTATTTAGTCAATACTGCATCTGTACTGCACTGTGTGTGTGTGTGTGTGTGTGTGTGTGTGTGTGTGTGTGTGTGTGTGTGCAGTGTTTTGCTATGTTATTGTGATGTACATGTGCATTTCTTTTGTGCCAGTGTTAGCATATTTTGTTTTTTCAGGTTACATATTTCTACCTATGTGTGTGTGTTTGTGTGTGTGTATATGTGTGTGTGTGTCCAGGCAAGTCCTCTGGTGTAATCTCGGTGCTGAATAGGCCCCAGCCTCTTAATAGAATGGCCGGGCCAGGCTGCCAGAGAGCGCCACTCTGTAATGGATGACTGGGCTTTGCTCTCACACTCCCCTCTGCTGACCTCACACACACACACACACACACACACACACACACACACACACACACACACACACACACACACTCACACAGATACTGTACGTACATGCACACACAAAGCGAAAGTAAGAAAAAGAGAAAATGAGAGAGAGCATACACACACACACACACAGACTCATACTGATGTATGTGTGCGCAACATGCATGTATACATACACAAACACACATACACGTGTAAAACACACACACATACACAGCCTTCCCAACTACAAGTTAAAGAAGCATTGTAGCCTCAGGCCTGATTGAATGAGGGGAAAAAGAGAGGGAGAGCAGGCGAGGAGGTGAAGGGTGCACACAGGAGCGACAGAGGGACAGAGAAAGAGAGAGAGGAAGAGAGAGAGAGAGAGAAAGAGAGAGACAGAAAGAGGGGGTGTACAGAAGGGAGAGAAGGACCAGGCTCACTGATGGACCAATTTCCCAGTCTTGTGAACAGCGTGTGTGTGTGTGTGTGTGTGTGTGTGTGTGTGTGTGTGAGGTGATTGATGAGGGCTTGTGTAGGGGAGAGGAGGCCCATCACATGTGATCACATAAATACTTATTCAGCTGCCATTGGGCTTGACAACCCCACAGTCTAACACACACACACAAACACACACACACACAGACCCTTGCGACAGCTTTGTCCTGCCACAGATATCAACACTAGGGAAAATATACACCATTAATCATGAGTAATTAACTTGGCCTTCCGCTGGAAAGCAGTAGGCTGACACACAGACATACACGCTTTTGTGGACACAACACAGTCAATACACATACGTACACACACACACACACACAAACTGGCAGACACTAGTGCAGTCACAGTGAAAATGTCATGGCTTTAAACTAGTCTGCTGGCCAACGTATTGTGTAGAGAGAGAGAGAGAGAGAGTGTGTGTGTGTGTGTGTGTGAATTGCTGCTCAGTTTGTTCAGGAAACGGCATCATTAGTATCAGTTTAGGCTCTGAATGGTTGCAATACAAAGACGTCTCTTTTCTTCACTCGCTTTTTTTCTACTCTTCTCTCTCTTTTTCTCTCCCTCTGTCTCCTTCCATTTTCTCTCTCTCTCTCTCTCTCTCTCTCTTGTCTCTGTCCATTTTTAAAAGTCAGCCACTGTAAAGCCTAATATCCTGAGGATGTGTGCTGTTACCTCATTTTGTTTGAAGTCTGAATGAACCTCATCTAAAAGCCGTCTGTGGTTAACAACTCAATCTCTCTCTCTCTCTCTCTTTCTCTCTCTCTCCCCTCTTCTTGCCCCTCCTTCTCTTTGCCTTCCATCCCTCACCCCTGATAAGGTGGAGGTGTCTATGTGTGTGTATGTGTGTGTGTGTGTGTGTGTGTTTGTATGTGTGTGTCTGTGCATGTGTGACTGTCCTCTCTCTCTCTTCCTCTTCCCTCTCTCTTTATCCCTTCTTTCTCCATCTTCCACTGTCTCTGGCCTCTTCTGCTCTGTGTCCTGTGATAGCTGTGCCCACCAGCTGCCGCTGTGTGTAGTGCCCAGCGGTGATGCACAGTATCAGGGGAGGGAATCTGTATTCAGAGCACGGCCACCCCCATTCCCACTTCCCACCATTCTCTTCTCTCTCTCTCTCTCTTCTTCTCTTCATCCCTGCCTCTCTCTCTCTCTCTCTCTCTCTCTGTCACTGTTCATCTCCATTTGCAGGTAAGAGAAAAAGGACAAAGGGCCACTGGTTTACAATAAAGCTTCTCTCTCAAAAACATTTACACAATTGTCCTGGCACAAACACACACAAACGCACACACAAACATACACACACACATGCACACACACCTAATCTACACACATAGGCGTATATTACTGTTATCACTTTGATTCATGTCACCAGTGCCACTCAATCTGACCCCATTTAAGATACACTAGCCTGTTGTACACATTCACACAATGTACACACACACACACACACACACACACACAGAAGCAGTTTGCAAGGAAATAAACACCAGAGTCTAGTCGTACATCTGCAGCTTGCAAATGAAGCTACTTCAGGTTAATAAAGACAAACTGTATGAGTCACCTGCCCCCTCTATTCTCAGAACACACACACACACACACACACAGACTCACATACACAAACTCTCTCTCTCTCTATACAAACATGTTTATATATATATATATATATATATGTATATATATATATATATATATATATATATATATATATATAGAGAGAGAGAGAGAGAAAGAGAGAGAGAGAGATAGAGATAGATATATCTATCTATCTATAGATGGATAGATAGATAGACAGACAGATAGATAGATAGAGTTAATATATACTTTGACTTTATTTTACTTTTCAATCTGCTATTTTTCCCCTCTTTCACTGCTCCCTCTCTCGAGACCTTCTGATTCTCCAGTCATCAAGTTCTCACCCTCATTGGTGGTCTTTGGTCTTGAGTGGAACTTGCTCTGAGCTGTTTCTTAATCCCTAGCTGTGGTTCCTCAGTAAGGTCTAGAGTGTGTGTGTGTGGAGCTCAGTAAGGTCTAGAGTGTGTGTGTGTGTGGAGCTCAGTAAGGTCTAGAGTGTGTGTGTGTGGAGCTCAGTAAGGTCTAGTGTGTGTGTGTGTGGAGCTCAGTAAGGTCTAGAGTGTGTGTGTGTGGAGCTCCTAGACAACCATCTGCTGTTTGGGTTTTTGTCTGTTTGTTTGGTTTCAGTTGTTCCCATCGTGGTGTCTGTAATCCCTCTCAGTGTCACTTGCACACACACTCAAGGCACGTAAACAGATCACCAAGGCCTATGTCTCACACACACACACACACACACACACACACACACACACACACACACACATACTTTGAGGTGTGGGTGAGGTGAGTGACCAACGCAGTCATGTAGTGTAGTGTGCCATGCCACACAGTGTGTGTTTGGGTGTGTGTGTGGTGGGGGTAATGAAACTGTTCCTTCAGACAATGTGCACACCTCACCATCCAGACATGTGAAGTTAAAAACAGAAGTAAAAGAAAACACACACACACACACACACACACACACACACACACACACACACACAGTGTAGAGGAGAGGAAGAGGAGCATTCCTGTGGGCACAGCTGCATGGCTGCAATCACTTCAGTTCAGTGGTGCCTCTGCACTACCACAGGCAGGAGGACCGGGAGAAACCTGGCTTCATTACAGAGGAAACACTGCACACACACACACACACACACACACACACACAGGACCTCTCTAACATACACACACACACACACACACACACACACACACAGGACCTCTCTAACATACACACACACAGGACCTCTCTAACATACACACACACAGGACCTCTCTCTCACACACACACACACACACAGGACCTCTCTAACATACACACAAATAGGACCTACACACATACATGTATGTACTGCTGCTTGCTCACTTGGCCACACGCACGCATGCACACGCACATACACGCACACACTCAGACACACACAGACACATAAGCACACACACACACACACACACACACACACACACACACAGACACACACAGACACACACATACACACACAGACAGACAGACAGACAGACAGACACACACACACACACACACACACACACACACACACACACACACACACACACACACACACACACACACACACACACACACACACATACACACACAGACAGATACACACACACACACAGACACAGCAGGACATGTCTGCTCTACCAGACCAGTAATCAGTCTAGTAGAGAAGAGGAGAGAAACATCTCTCTTTCTCTCTCTCTCTCTCTCTCTGTCTCCGGCTATTGCTTCAGATCCCCTTGGAGAGTCTGGAAGGCCTGAGATATTTTGAGAAGTGTTCCAAAGTTTCCACCATAAGAGTTCAGTCCGTCTCCAACCACTGTCCCTTGCTGTCTTGCTTAATGTCTTTAGCCTGTCATTTTTATGTCATTCTTTCTCTCTCTCTGTCTTTCTCTCTGTCTCTTTCTCTTGCTCTCTCTCTCTCGCACCCCCAAGATAAACCTTGAAGTCTATTTTCTAGTTTCTATATTTGAGACAGTGTCTGTTTGCACTCAAAGGGCCAAGAACATTGATCATAGGCCTGACAGGCTTCTTCACACACACACACACACACACACACACACACACACACACACACACACACACACATACACACACACACACATTGACCTGACCCTTTTTTGGGTTGGGTTAGATTTGGTTTGGATGGGTGCTACACCCTCCCCAAAACTGTCTATTAAAAAGAACTTAATGTGAGGAACTGGAGCTTGTCTACATCTCTCTACAACCCCCCTCTCTCTCTCTGTGTGGTGGTTTCCTTTGCTGTCCATGGGGAGACACAGGCCAGTGCATTGGAACAAACAGGGAGACTGATCCTCACACACACAACTCTGGCCCTTATAACACGTTCCAGAGAGCCATGGACAAGATCAAGACACAGGTCACACACACATAAACACACACACACACACACAGAAATGTATTATACCAACACACATAAACAAATATACCCAGACACTCATGGAAAAGCACACACACACACACACACACACACACACAATTACTCCAAACAGACATTGTATAATGATACATACCCAGATAGCTGTACGGCATATCACATCTCTTTTGACTGCTTACTTTGAGTGGGGCTTTATATAGTAAAGGGGAATTTAACATATGGCTCAGTGCACTGTACTTAGTGTAACAGACCTCATGTTGGGGTCAGTGCTAACACACACACATGTTCAACCGCACACACACACACACACACATACACACACACAAAGTAGTGGTGTTGGTCTCAGGGTCACTGCTATTGCAGTCAGTGGCAGAAGGCCAAACCATACCATCCAAGTGTGTGTGTGTGTGTGTGTGTGTGTAGAGGACAGAACACACAGAACTGCAGAACTCATATTCTCTCTCTTGCTGGACTGAAATCCTTCTCCTCTTGATGCACTTTCACTCTGACTTGACCAGTGCTCCTCTGCCTCCCTATGCTATTTATTTGGATCTCCTCCACCTCTCTACTCCCTTCCTTTCCATTCATCACCCTCTCCTATCCTTCTGTCTTACTTATTCTATCCTCCCATTCCATTCATCTCACTCTATCCTCTACTTCTCTCATCTCCATGTCTCTATGACTCAGAGCTTCCTCTCTTCTCTTCTCATCCCTTCTCCTGTCCTCTTTTCTCTTCTCCACTCTTCTCTTCTCATCTCCTCTACTATCCTTTCTTCTCTTCTCTTTTCTTCCCTTCTTTCATCTTCGCTCCAGTGTTTCTTTTCTAATCCACACTTCACTTCTTACACTTTCTCATTTCCACTCATGTTCTGTCATCTCCTATATTCTTCATATTATCCGTTCTCTTCCTCTCTTCTCTCCTGCTCTCTCCCGATCCCCTCCCCTCCACTCTTCTCCCCTCAAACCCTCTACAATCCTCTCTTATGCTTATCACTCTGTCTCCTCTCCACTCCTCTTCTCTCCCTCAATTCTCTTCATTCCTCTCCTCTCTCCCCCTCCATCCTCTCCTCGTCTCTCCTCTTTTCTGTTCACTTCTTCATCCTTTCTCATCACATCTAGTTTCCTCTCATCTACCACAATGGCACATTCCTAATGCTATTCACACGGCACAATAGACAGACAATGTAAGAAATCAATTGCAACATACAAAGATTTTGGCAGTACCAACACACACACACACACACACACACAGAAAGAGAGCCCCAGAGCGGCTGAAGGCCACATCTCATTCTAGTGTCACTCTGCAGCATTTAGCCCCTATGCCGGTTGTAATTGGGAGCAGACGGATTTGTTCTGCGACGCACTCTGACACGAGTATCTGTCTCTTCTGATATTCCCAGTGGCTAACACACACACACACACACACACACACACACACACAGACACACACGCACGCTATCTGTCATGTTTGATTCTCCCAGCGGCAACTAATTCACAGCTCATCTGCATAACACAGACTGTGACAATGTGCCGTGGCCACAACACACACACACACACGCTAACTCGCACACTAACACACACACACACACACACACACACAGACACCCACACCCATACACGCTAACTCGCACACTAACACACACACACACACATACACACACACACACACACACACACAGATACAGAGCTGCAAACACAAGCCACAAGAGAAATGCAGAGACAATGATGCAACTGTACAAATGATAAGAGAAGAGACAATTACACTGGATTGTGAGGACAATACAGCGATACCAAACAATAGCATACAAATTTAAACAAACAGCACTCTCTCTCTCTCTCTCTCTCTCACACACACACACACACACACACACTGGTGACTGAATTAAAAGCAATGGAATTAAACAGAGGAATTTAAATGGAAAGTTGTAATGGGCTTTAGGTAACATTTTGGCAAATGTAAATAAAAAATGTTTACAACACAGCACATTAAGGCGATGACACACACACACACACACACATTTCCCCCTCTAGACTGCACTTGAACAATATGTGATTTGATCATACAGTGATGACCAGAGAGTAACACAAAGCTCACAGATAAGGTTACACGCTTTCTATACAACTTAATCTCACAGGTGTGAATGTGTGAAAGAACACCTGAGTACACACACACACACACACACACAGATGTGCATCAACATGAAACCGAAAGCCGTCATGACACCAGGAAGTTGTTGACTAGGGAGCTGTCTTCAGCACACACACACACACACACACACACACACACACACACACACACACACACACACACACACACACACACACACACACATTCAGCTCCTATCTCACATCACCTCATGCAGCTCTGCACCTTCATAGCTTACACTCTGCTATTCTTCCCATCTTTCCTCTCTCTCTCTCTTTCTCTCTCTCTCTCTCTCTGTCTGTTTGTGTCTGTGTCCCTCGTTCCCCCTGAATGGTATCTCAGGAAGGGTCCTTTGAAAGGGGAGTGGGGGTGGTGGTGGGGGGGGGGGTGCAGGAGGAAGAAGATAAGGAGGAAAGTGCTGGTGTGAGATCACATGACACTTTGCCAGCTGTTTAACACGTATGGACCCAGAAACAGACAGACACACACACACACACACACACACGCACACACACACACTCG
>JAIFZK010000130.1:1857500-1860000 GCA_027481765.1 Tenualosa thibaudeaui | reverse complement strand
ACACACACACACACACACAGACACACACACATATACACACACAATGTACAAGCTCCATAAAGGCTTCCTTATGTCCCATAGCCTTAACTAAACTCTTTTTAAAGGCCACATATGCAGATGCAGACCACTTCCAGTGCCTTTTCTCTGTGATCCTGTGAGCGAGACACATTTAGTGCAACCGCTCGTTTAGAGGCCTGTGAGAAGCTCCAGAGAGGCAAGTTTATAGGCTGCCATTCAGATCGCACCATAAACGATGCTGTTTTTGGGAGAGATGAGGTCAGTGTCTTCTGCATGGTGGAGATCTGAGAGTTACAGGCCATGCATGAAGGTTGCAGAAAGGCGCAGAAGGTCTGAAGGCTGAATAGGCTAAAAGGGTGAAGAATTTTAAGGATGTGGCCCGCAGTGCTAAGTATTTGTAAATGCATGTTTATAACACGTTTTATAA
Organism: Tenualosa thibaudeaui; assembly: GCA_027481765.1. NCBI lineage: Eukaryota > Metazoa > Chordata > Actinopteri > Clupeiformes > Clupeidae > Tenualosa > Tenualosa thibaudeaui. The sequence goes on along the minus strand of JAIFZK010000130.1, from coordinate 1,859,555 downwards.
CACTCAGGTAATATTTCTGCACAATCCACTTGCTCTCCATAGTCCAGCAACATTGTTTAAATAGTGTAAAATGGTCTTTTTATGTTGCTGTAGGCACTAGGGCTCTGTGAACTGAATGAAAAAAATGGGTAGCAACACAGTACCGTTAGCCTTTTTCTACCAACAGAGCATGCATTATTGAACTGGTCCCATTCAAAATTCTTTGATACTTGGTGCTATCTAATGAACCCATGTACATTTTGAATGTAACCTAGTGTCATCAACAGTATGTATAAACAAGTCCCATAAAAACAGTAGAAATTACACCACATTAGTTGTGTAATGCTAGTTAACATCAGTAGTGTAATGCTTGCTGACCAGGTTTGTTCAGTCACAGTAGTGCTCACTGGGTCACTGAAAGAAAATAGATTGGTTCCAGCTTTGAACTAAAGTGCCATAATCTGAACCAGTTCAAAATGATCTGACGGGTTCAGGGTACAGAAGGTTTGGCCTTGATAGACAAGTTGGATGGCAGTCTTGGAAGAAGACAGAAGAAAAGAAGATTCGCCAGACAGAACTAACACTGTGTGACCCTGGGCCAACTTCAGACAATTGCGCATGGTACCGACAGACTGCCACCACTGCCAACCGCTCTGTTGCCGAGTCATTATTTTGAATTGGCCATACACAAGCCAACAGAGGTCTGCCGAAATCAGCAGAGCTGCACATACCGTTCACTTTTAGGCACTCATCGATGGGGCCGACATTATCAGACATTCCAACCGTCTGCATGGTGTGCGCTCAGTATGACGAGGACAAACTTCGCCAGCTTGGTATGATTGAATTCTGAATGCAAAACGTATAAGCAGGGTGTAGTGTTACCATACAACAAACAGCATCTGTAGTCATTCTATTGTAAGAGACTATTATAACTACAGTACTTGTGGGCTTAATCTTGATGAAGGTGTTAACTTATCACATTAGACTCCACTGAACTATGTGACCTTTTAGTGATCTTACTGACCAGACATCAAATCAAGCTCTATCTAAAATAAGCTTTGGACAAACATAGGAAGAAAAATCATGGCAAAAAGAACCTTGTATTTGTCTGTGTGTGCGTGCTTGTGTGTATGTGTGTGTGTGAGCGAGGATGTGTGTGTGTGTGTGTGGTTGCGGGACAAATAGGGAAAAGATAGCTTTTTTTACCCCTACATATGTTTCATTTCATTTTGCTGTTCTTGTTCTTGTTTGTATGTTTTTCTTCTGGCTCTGTTATTATCCTTCTCTCTTTCCCTCTCCCTCTCTCTCTCTCTCTCTCTCTCCAAGGCTGCAGAGGAATGTAACTCTCTCTGTCATAATTAGAGAGGGACTCTCTAGGCCAGAACTGCACTGCACTGACAGTGCGTTCATGTGTGTGTGTGTGTGTGTGTCTTGCTCAAGAATGTCTAGTTTGCGAAATTGCATGTGTGTGTGTGTATGTGTGTGACTTGATGTGTTTCAGACAGTCACAGACTGTGTGTGTGTGTGTCTGTGCATCTGTTAAAAGTGACAGTGCGTTCATGTGTGTGTGTGTGTGTGTGTCTGCATGCATGTGTGCAAGTTTGTGAATGTGCATGTGTGTGTGTGTATGTGTGTGTGCGCGCACATGTGTTTCAGTCAGTAAGTGAGTGTGTATGAATGGCTAAAGGGTGTGTGAGGCATTTATTGTTGGTGTTTGTTAAATGAGTTGATGAAACTGTGTGTGTGTGTGTGTGTGTGTGTGTGTGTGTGTGTGTGTGTGTGTGTGTGTGCCTGACCAAGTGTGACTCCTGTCATTGAGTTTACTACTGGGTGGAAATGACTCACTCAAAAGCCACACACACACACACACACACCAGGAACAGTCTCAACCCAGACAGAGTCAAGAGGCCTCTTTACACATCTTTATTGTATGAGTGAGTACAAGAGAGAGAGAGAGAGAGAGAGAGAGAGATGCTCTTTAAATGACACTGCTATTTCATTTACTTTTGCTCTTAATAGATGTGTTTAATTAGGGAAAATTATGTTAGAGGTTTACATCTGGTGTGTGTGAAAGAC
>JAIFZK010000130.1:1850000-1852500 GCA_027481765.1 Tenualosa thibaudeaui | reverse complement strand
GCATTTTTATTGGCCTTCTTGGTCTCCGGTCAGTATAAATACCCTGGCATTAATGGCCATATTAGAGAATCTTTCTGATATTTACAATGACTCAGCACAATGCATCCAGTCTCTCTCTCTCTCTCTTTTGTTCTCTTTCTCGTTCATTTCTTTCTCTCTCTCTCTTTGTGGTCTTGTTCTCTTACTCTATTTATCCAGCGCTCAACCTCTCCTGTGTAAAATATGAATCACCTATAATCACACACACACACACTCACTCACACACACACACACACACACACACACTGGAGGTGGACCTGGGACCCTATGCCCTCTGGCTCTAAACCAGACCCAGACTCTGATACTTCACAGTTCTCCAGTAATAGTCTCATTTCAGCTTAATGTGCTGTGTGTGTGTGTGTGTGTGTGTGTGTGTGTGTGTGTGTGTGTGTGTGTGTGTGTGTGTGTGTGTGTGTGCCTGTTCCTGTGTGTGTGTATGGGGGTGTGAGTGGTAGCAACATCTGGCTCAATAACACAAACACACACACACACACACACACGCACACCACACGCACACACACCCTATCTGTCCTGTTCCCCATCAGTGGCAGCGTTGGTCTGTCAGGAATCACACACCCTCTAAATCTTCGCTTAACACACTGCCAGAACTGTTTCTCTGACAAGCGCCCCTAAGCATGTGTGTGTCTGTGTGAGCATGTGTGTATGTGTGTGTCTTTGTGAGCGTGTGTATATGTGTGTGTATTTGTGAGCGTGTGTGCATGTGTGTGTCTTTGTGAACGTGTGTGTATGTGTATGTCTATGTGAACATGTGTGTATGTGTGTCTATGTGAGCATGTGTGTATTTGTGTGTCTTTGGGAGCATGTGTGCATGCGTGTGTCTGGGAATATATGTGTATGTGTGTGTCTGTGTGAGCATGTGTGTTTACACATATATATAAGAGTGTGCATGTCTGTCTGAGCAAGTGTGTGTGTGTATGTGGGTGTGTGGGTGTAAGTAAATGTGTTTTTACTGCCAGGATCGTAACAAAACCTACAAACATACAGATGTGTACATACACACACTCTGTACACATCACACATACATTTCATTCATATATGCCTCTTTGTGTATAATTATTATTTGAATTTGAATAATGAATTATTTAATTCATTAACAAGTCCTGCTTTGTTCCTCTCTAATGTGTTCCCCTCTTGAATGTGTGTTCCTTTATAAAACTGAGATCCAGTCTCTCTCTCTCTCTCCCCTCTCTCTCTCTCTCTCTCTCCCTCCCTGGCATCCTTTGTTCACTTACACCTTCTACGTTAATGCTCAGACATGTGCACACATTTAGAACCTGGGCCCTGATTGGCTGCACATCAAAGTGCCGCGGCAACAGGCCTGCTACCCGGCAACAATAAAAAAAAACCTATTTGAAAGTTTTCCCTGTAAACTGCACTTTTTGATTGGCTCTCGGCAGGCAATGCACTTTTTGATTGGTTCTTGGCAGGCAGTGCTCTGCCCATGAGTAACATGTCCTCCAGGTGAAAGAGGAGAAAAAAAAACATTGAACTAAAAAGATAAAAAAATGAAAGGAAAAGAGAGAAGAAAGACGTGATAGAAGAGATGGGAAGAGAAGAGAAAGGGAAAGAATGAAAGAAAATGAAGGGGATGAAGAGACAAAGAAAGGGAAAGAATCACAGATGTAAAACAGGAGGAGGAGGAAAGAAGAACTGAAGCAAAAGAAAGGAAGGAGAGAAAAAGTGAGGGAAGAGAACCTGAAACTGGAGGAGGGGGAAGAGGAAATGAAGTGCAGTCACAGTATGATTTATTACTTAGCTCTTATTGGCTAATGAGGTGACATCCCATAATAATGACCACGCTCGATGAAATTACACCAGAAAGAACGGAAGAGTTAGAGACCTTGTTATAATATGGTGTGTGAGTGGAGGGGCGTCTTTGACAGAAAGAAGGAAAGGAAAAAAGAAAAAAAATAGAGAAAGAAAGAAAGAAAAAAGATTATTGCTTCCAAAAGAACAGCAAGGTTGGCAAGATAGACAGCTGGTTGTGTGTGTGTGTGTGTGGGGGGGGGGGTACATGAAGGAGAGATAGAGAAAGGGGAGAGGAAAAAATAAAATTCAATGAAAGTCAAATAAAAAAATGAGTGACAGATGGGAAATAGACAAAGAAATACAACAAGGCAGCAGAGAATGATGGAAGGAGACAGATAGACAGCCAGAGACAGCCAGACTGAGACAGACAGGCAGACAGGCAGACAGCCAGAGAGAGACAGAGAGAAAGACAGACAGACATACAGGCAGACAGACAGACAGACAAGCAGAGACAGACAGACAGAGAATGAAAGAATGGGGCAGACTCCAAAGAGAGGGAGTGTGAAAGACTGGTGAGAAATACAGAATGATGGACAGAGAAAGAAAGAGACAGAGAGAAAAAAATGTTGAGATTGGCAGACCCATTGATGGCCAGAGAGAGAGAGAGAAAGAGGGAGAGAGAGAAAGGAAG
>JAIFZK010000130.1:1827500-1832500 GCA_027481765.1 Tenualosa thibaudeaui | reverse complement strand
GTCATTGTGTGTTTTTATTCTGGTGACAGAGTGCTGCAGGTCAACCAGGGTTGAGGGTTCATTGTATGGGCCTGACCCTATGGCCTCCACTGGAATAACATTACCACAGACCCCCTCAGACTACCTTCAAGATGGCTGCCACTGGCCTCTCTGATCCCCCATCTTGGCTCTGCTGGCACTGACAGTTGCACAAGTAAAAGTGGTGATAAAAGGAAATGATTCTTCTCTTTGGCCCAACATCACTGTCACTTTCCTTGTAACTTTCCATCTTCCACCAGTGTCCTCTCACTCCCTCCATTTCTCTTCATGTACTTCACCTTCTTCAAGTCTTCAATCTCAATCAGTTTCACTTAGTGCCGTATCCCTCTTCTCGTTATCTGTGCATCTCGCTGTTTCTCTCAGTTTTCCATCAATGTCTCTATCCCTCGCTCTAATTGCCTCACACATCCTCACTCTCACATCTTCTCTACTTTTTCACCATTTCTATCTTTTCCCCTCCCTCTGTTTCTCAATCTCTCTCTCTACTCATCTCACTCTCATTCTATTCCTTTCTCCCTCTCTCATTCTACCTATCCCCATCTCTCTCTCTCAATCTAGTCCTCTTTCTCCCTCTTTCATTCTATCCCCCTCTCTCATTCTATTTCTCTCTCTTCTTTTGTAAATCTATCCCCCTCTCCAATTCTATCCATTTCTCCTTCTCTCATTCTATCTATCCCCCTCTCTCTTTCATTCTATCACTCTCTCTCTTTCTCTCATTCTACCTGTCCCTCTCTCTCTCTCTCTCTCTCTCTCTCTCTCTCTCTAATTGCCAGTAAGCGTTCCCCAGGCGATCCTCTCCATCATCAGCACATCTAAACGGCACTGAAGTGCCGTTACATCCTCATTCCCACAGATAAACGACAGAGGAGAGGAGGAGAGGCAGAGGGAGGGAGAGACGGATGAGAGGGGATAAAAGGATGAGAGCATGAGAGGAGACAAAAGAGAGCAGAGAGAGAAAGAGAGAGGAAGACAGGCAGAGGATATATGAACCTGTCTGCTGTAAATCAGAGGGGCCTGTCTGTCCTCATGTCCAGGATTTAATGAAGTTAGTCAGAGCCTTTCATGGTCCATTCCTCCCTACCTCCTTCTCTCTCTCTCTCTCTCTCTCTCTCTCTCTGTCTCTCTCTCTCTCTTCACTCCTCTCATCCAACACATCTCAGCTCACCCAATCTACTTTTTTGTGCCTATTTCTCTCTCTCTCTGGTTGGTCATCTCAGCAGTAGAGATGAGACTTTGCTCACTAAATCTACCCCTCTCCAACACCTCTCTTATACACACACACACACACACACACACACATGCCTTCTGGCCTGATGCACAAAACACTCTCTTATTCATGGGGCTATTTACAACTCCAGGATTTATGACTGAAGCTCATTTAACAAAGGGGAGCCACAGGGGGAGAGGTGGAATCCTAGCAAACACACACACACACACACACACACACACAGACAAATATACATTAACACAAACAAACACCCCAAACAAACATGTACCCCAAAAAGCAGACAGATTACATACATACATACATACATACATACATACATACATACATACATACATACATACATACATACATACATACATACATACATACATACATACATACAAAACACAAAAGAATGTGTGAATACACACACACACACACACACACACACACACTGAAACTGACTTGGTCAGAAACATGGAAAGACATGCAATGTGACCCACAAAAACTTGAACAGTGGAAACAATGGATCAGTGGATCAGTTCTCCTTAACAGCATCCCATCTGATGACACATGCACACAGTTCTCCTTAACAGCATCCCATCTGATGACACATGCACACAGTTGCCAATGGTCAAGAAAGAGACAGAAAGAGAGAGAGAGAGAGAGAGAGAGAGAGAGAGAGAGAGAGAGAGAGAGAACATACCCAAATAACTGCTCCCTCAGGAACAGTCTGTTCTAGCATTTCTTCTAACCCTGATCTGGCTTCAATCTGGTGCTGATCTGGCCCTCATTCGGCACTGATGTGGCATGTGTACTACTGTTGATCTGGGCACAATCAGGATCCATACTGGAGACAACTGTTTCCACAGAGTGGAACATTCTACGACATTTGAGTTTGTGGTCTCAATGTTGCCAGTTGAATTGGGCTGGAAACACACACACAATCCACTACTTTCTTGTTCCTCTAATTTCGTTCCTAGAAACTGGCAGTGCAGCGAGGCTACCCCAGGTGCTCATGGGTAGGATGGGACAGGGGAAACAAACGGCTGTCACCTCAATATGACCTCGGTGCATCACCATGGCAACATCCATCACTGCACATCTTCACAGGGGTGAATGGGATGGGTCAAAAGGATGCTGTCATAGAACTCCAAACACCCCACTAACACACACACACACACACACACACACACACACACACACACACATACACACACACAAATAGCATCACACTTGATGCTGAAGTTCAATCCAAGGTCATGACCTTTTTATGACCTCTAGTCATTGTAGTCAACCTCCTTTCCACTAACTCATTCTCTCACTCTGTCTCTCTCTTTCTTCCTCTCTCACTCTTTTCTCCCTCCATCTTTCTTTCTTTTTTTTCTTTCTTTCATTCTATGTCTTGCCCCCTTCTCCTGCTGAGTTCTTGTGTGTCTGTCCCATCTATGGCTTTCTCTTCTGCTCTTGCATCTCTTTATTACAGATTCACACCACACACACACGCACACACGCACACATACACACACACACATACATTCACACCACACCACACACACACACACACACAAACACACACACACACACACACACACACACACACACACACACACACACACACACACACACACACACACACACACACACACACACACACACACACACACATGTATGTAGGACATGTACTACACACATTCACACACATTTTCTACATTTTCTCATGTATGTAGGATACACACAAACACACACACACTGTATATGTACACACACACACAAAAACACACACGCTTCATTACAAACATTAAGATATACCCTCTCATAGATTACCTCCAGGCTTGCAGCTAACACTAAATTAGTCTTCACTCACTTGAGAATTGCCAATATTCTGACCGTGCGGCATCCTGTGTGTGTGTATGTGAGTGTTTATGTGTATTTGTGTGTGTGTGTGCTGTGAGTGTGAGTATGTGTGTGTATGTGTGTGCGTGCATGTCTTTCTAGAGGAAAACAACTCAATTAAGAGGGAAATATTAAAAACAGCTTTCTGCCACTTTCTCATTAACCATCATAAAAGAGCCTGCCATCACGGTGCCAGTGTGCGTATGTGTGTGTGTGTGTGTGTGTGTGTGTGTGTGTGAAACCATGTTTTTTTCTTGTCTTTGTGTTTTTCTTTTTTTTTTACTTTCCTAAACTTTTTTCATAAAAAAATGTGAGATTAATGGCAGCATTAGATATGGGAAGTGTGTGTGTGTGCATGTGTGTGTGTGTGTGTGTGTGAGTGTTCAAACTAGTTCAGATAAGGCGGAGATCAAAAGCACACATGTGTTGGCTCTCTTGGCACTGTTATCAGGCCTGGGCAGCACCACTTCTCCACCATACATCCACTCCTCTTTGTCGTTCATTACTCCCCCTCCCTCGTTCCTTCCCTCCCTCCCTCCTTCCCTCTCTCTCTCACTCCTCTTCTCCAAGCTTCTCTTTCGTCTGGGCCGTATGGAGAGACATGGGGTTTGGAGAGTAAGTGTGTGTGTGTGTGTGTGTGTGTGTGTGTGTGTGTGTGTGTGTCTTTGGGAGGATGGAAGGGGGGCAGTGTTGGTGTTTCGGACCCCTCTGTGCTCCTGTGGTGTGGAGAGCTGGATGTGGTCCAAAAGTTCTGCTCTAATATTCAACATAATATTCCACACTGAGGAGCCTGGTGGACCAGAGCCAAATGCGCCTGCTCCCTAAAAACACACACACACACACACTCTCATACACACACACACTTACACTCACATCACACTCGACTCTACCAGCTCCCTCCAGATTTTTAACAGCTGAAAGAGGGGTGGGGAAGTGAGAGAAGAGCAGTGGCCTGGAGTGTGAATGTGTGTGTGTGTGTGTGTGTGCACGGCTGCTGCCATGTTCTCTGCTGCTTTATATTATGTGATACTCCATAGGTGCTCTCTCAGACAGGGTGTCTTTGTTCGCCCCTGCATTAGGTCATGATTTGAGCAGGCTGAACCTCACTTAGGACTCCTCATTAAAACACTGCTCCACTCCTCATTTGGAAAGACTTCTGCTTGCTCTTTTTCTCTCCCTCCTCTCTCCTTTTTCTCTCCTTCCTCTCTCTCTCTTTCACTCACTCTCTCACTCAATCCCCCTCTCTCTCTCTCTACACAGACAGGCTTACAGTGCCCGTAAACACTGTCTGAGTTCATTTAGATGGCTGTATCGATACATTCGATTCAATTGGAACTGACATGATTTGATTTGGTTTGCCATTTCATTTAATTTGACTCAAGTTCCTTGTTCAGTCTGGGTTCAGGTAAAACTGGACCTGTACTGTTAAGTTAACTCCAACCACCATCCCCCCCATACACACATACACACTCCAAATAAACACACCCTTTACTTCTAAAAAAAAACACTGTGTAAAGGAATGGAGCACCAGTAAAAGTTATGAATGAATTCAGTGGTTTGTTTGGAATAGTAACCAACTCTGGGGGGATCCTGTCAGTTTACTCAGCCAATGGCCTCAGACGAACACGGTAATGATGTGATCATTGCAATCTGTGATTCCATGCCATATTTTCAAGCGACTGGGCAAATATGGAAGCTTCTCAAAAGGTAAGTGGATAGGGCTAAGGTTAGCAGTTCAGTTATCCCTGAAGCGTGTGACTTTTAAAAATGTCACCCATGACTTATGTGTTCTTGGGGAGAATGAGAAATTGTCCAATAAAGTCCAGTAAAATGCAAACATTTTTGAAGACAGTAATGT
>JAIFZK010000130.1:1820000-1822500 GCA_027481765.1 Tenualosa thibaudeaui | reverse complement strand
CTGACTAAATAAAGGTGGATTGTGAACACACACACACACACACACACACACACACACCTACACGCGCGCACACACACACACATACATGCACACACACACTCACACCATCAGTACATATACATGCATATGTGAATCAAGCTATTGGCAATAACCAAGCTAATGATTGAACTAGACGGATCTGACTAATTTGAGAATACATACATAGGAAGAAAATTGTATTATTGACCAAAGTAGCTTGAATGTTATCCTCTTTTGTAAGTCGCTTTGGATTAAAGCGTCTGCTAAATGCCTAAATGTAAATGTAAGTGACTCCATTTGACTCCATGACAGTAGGTGGCGATATACTCCTGTTTCTACCAGCTTAGTTGTGGCTAATTCTTTTACTGTCTATGGCTAATCCAAAGATGTTATGCTAAACCACAAACATCCAATGTATGTTTGAAGACTATGGCAATACTTGATGGGAATATGAGCAGGAGATGGCCAACACTGCAACACTGAAGGTACATTTCGTATATACTTTACTTTTCATTGTTTTGTATGTGAGACACATGCTGTACATGTACACAAGCCAGCGGTTGTTGCCAGCAGCTGTCATTACCAGTTGTTACCAGAGCCCGTTTACCGACCTCACTGTGTCTTTGTCATTTGAGGGGGGTGTGTTAGTCAGATTATCTGGGTGTGTTTTAGAAGTAGGCCGGTTTGGTTTGATCTCAGCCGTGTATAGGTGTATACATGCATTTTAAAAATTTGATTTTCTCTTAGTGCATGTGACTGTACTGATTCACTCCAGATCCCTCATGCACACACACACACATCTGGAGGGAGCTGGTAGAGTTGAGTGTGATGTGAGTGTGAGTGTGAGTGTGTGTGTGTGTGTGTGTATGAGAAAGAGAGAGAATGTGAGTGTGTCGGTGTGTATGAGAGAAAAATGGGTCTCTATGTCTCCTCTAAGAGCAATGAAAAGTAAATGATAATAAGTAAGACCATAAAAGAGCTGGACAAGAGAGCATGTATTATACTGGGCTTTCCCTTCTAACATCTTCTCTTTCTTGTAGTATCCCTTCTTTCTTCCCCTCAATTCATTTCTCTCTTCACTTCTTCCACAGTTCTCACTCACAGCCCTGATAGCAAGCTGGATCTTTTTTTTCTGTCTCTGTATTGCATCTCCCTCCCTTTTTTCTCTCTCTTTCTCCCTCTCTCTCACTCTCTTTTCCTCTTTTTCACTGCTTTCACTATTTGTCCCACTGACTTTCTATCGTCTCCAACACCTCCTCCTGGAAACGTCTCTCTGTCCTTATGTCTCCTCTTCTCCTCCTCCTCCTCCTCCTCCTCCTCCCTCTCCTCTCTCTTCTTCCCTCCACTCCTCTCCTTTCCTCTCGCCTCCCAGCAGTTACAAAGGGCCTTTTTGTCCCCTGCGGGCGCTGGTAGTGTTTCAGGAAGTGTTGAGGCATCCAGCAGGATGATTTATGGTGCACTGTGCTGGGTGGCAGTTGGACGCTGTCCTGCTGTCAGTCAGGCCAAACTGGACAGAGGGGCTTCCCTCTCTCTCTCTCTCCTTCACTCACTTTCTCTCTTCATCTGTCTCTATTCTGTCTTTCTCTCATTCTCGGTCTCTCTCTCTCCCACACACACACTCCCTCACTCTCTCTCTTTCTCTCCTTTGCTCCCTCCCTCCCATCTCTGCCTCTTTTGCTCTCCTCCTCTCTCTCTCCCTCTCTAAAGAGATTACAATGCCTGTCATAACAAGCCTTTGAGCAAGGGAGCGAAGCAGGCACTGGAGAAGAAAACAGGCCTGAGAAAATAAAGGATAGAGAGAGAGAAAGAAAGAAAGAAAGAAAGAGAAGCAGCAAAAGGGAGAGAAGATGGATGGATGTGCTCCTTGGCCTCCTCCTCTAGGTTTCTTTCTTTCTTTCTTTCTGTCTCTCTTTCTTTCGTCCCAACGCAGTGCCCTCCGCGTACAGAATGTTTCACAGGATGTTGTGTGTGTGTGTGTGTGTGTGTGTGTGTGTGTGCTCGTGTGCATGTGTGTGTGTGTGGGGGGGGGACCTTCTTTCTGTCTGTTTCCTTCTGGCAAAACCGTTTTTGGCTGCCTCTTTTACACGTCTCTTTGCTACACATACTGACGAGCTTTACAAAATCATGTTATATTAGAATATGTGTTTGTGAGTGTGTGGATGTGCCTTGGAACAGTGTGTGCGCGCGCGCGCACGTGTGTGTGTGTGTGTGTGTGTGTGTGTGTGTGTGTGTGTGTTTGTCAGTGTGAGAGAGAGACAGGGAGAGAGAGTGAGTAGTGAGTGTCATAGGACTTTTTGTGTAAAAGTGAGTGTGTGTGTGTGTGTGTGTGTGTGTGTAAGTGTGTGTCTCTCTCTCATCAGCACAGCAGAAGCTAACTCGTTAGGACTTCACAGGTCCACTCCTTGGCCCGCCACAACAATTAGTTTGTCGGAGACGTCAGAAAAATGTCCGCCGTGTCTCCTCCCAGCCTGAAATCCTCTCT
>JAIFZK010000130.1:1805000-1815000 GCA_027481765.1 Tenualosa thibaudeaui | reverse complement strand
ACACACCTCTACACGCACACACTCCCCTTTACTAACTCCCCACACACAGAAGCTGTTTGAATCCATAGGCTTGTACTAGGATGTGAAATGCAGGTGGCCTCTCTCTCTCACTCTCTCTCTCTCCCCTACTTTCTCTCTCTTTCTCTCTCTCCCTCACTTTTTCTCTCTCTCTCTCTCTGTCTGTCTGAGTCTGTCCATCAGATTTTTTTATTTACAGAAGTCGTCTGCGTCTATCATTCAGCGCTGTGCTCATAAAGGCTCAGCCTCGTAACTCTCCCTCTCCCTTTATGAATAAAGACACAATTTATGGTGATGGTGTGCTGAGTGACTGCCTCCCCAGTGACAAACTCCTGCTCACACACATGCACACACACACACACACACACACACAAAAAGCACATAAAAGATGTGCCGAGTTGTTAATACAAGTTGCCTTCAAATGCACACAAAACATTCACATATCTACCCATTCTCACAATACCAGTAAATACATACTTTGACATCCCCTCTGTCCCACACACTCTCTCTTTTTTCCTCTCTCTCTCTCTCTCACACACACACACACACACACACACAAACACACACACACACACACACAAACACACACACACACTGGGGGGCCCTTCATCACAGTCTCCAGATGGGACGAGTGTTTATCGTTCCCCGGGCCAGTGACATCACCCGTACGGGCGGCTGGATTGATGATGAAGGCAAACAGATCTATCTGGGCTAACATTTACCAAATCAATTTCATTTTTACAACCTCTCGCATATTGGCATATTGACGGTTCCTACTTGCAGTCTACAGGGTGGAGTGGGATTGGCGGGATGGGGGGTGGGGGCAACAGGGAAGGTGTGTGTGTATGTTTGGGGGGGGGGTTGCTAAGTCTCTGTGCTGATGGCATTTAGCATATTTAATGCACGGGATGTCATCGCAGAATATCGCTCACTGAATAATGCGACGCTCTGTCATAAATTCTTTACAACTTATTTACTTAATGGAGAGAGTTATGGAGCCTTGTCAGCCTGCTAATTAAGCATAGTGATACAGAGCTCTGCCTGTGTGCCATAGCATCCCCTTAGTTCTATCTCTCTCTTTCTCTCTTGCTCCCTCTCTCTCTTTCTCCTCGGCTTTGTAAATACATATTATTGAAAGACACTATAAATTAACAGAGGATTAAAACTCATGAAACCTTTTTCTGTCTTTGGCTCTGAGGGAAAAGAGTAAAATCCAGTGAAGAAAATTGAGAAGACAAAGTGTGTTTGTGTGTGTCATTGTAAATCTGTCTGTGGAGAAGACAGAGATTTTTCCAATCAAATTAAAAGTGGAAGTGGGCAAATATTACTTATTTGCTTGATTATGTTCTTTCCTCCCTCTCTAAGGGGGATGGATGGGCCACTTATAAAACCACTCATAATGAATTAAGACTCGCGGACACAAAATAAATGAAACCGTTTGGCCATAAGCACTCACTTTGAGGGGACAAATCTGCTGGGAAAATCACACAAATAAGCAAAAATCACAACAAATGCTTATCAACACACACACACACACACACACACAAAAGGAAATACAATTAACAAAAGTAAACACAAGAAATAAATTATCGTACTGCAGATATAAATAGAATATTGTGTATATTGGAAGACTTGTAACTTAAATAATTAACAAAATTATGTGTATTTTTTAATATTTTTTCAGACTTGCTGCTGTGCTTGAAAAGTCAGAACTTTCATTATCTCTGGAGTGTTTTAGCCTGTTATGACATGCCATTTACACAGGCAGTTAACTCTCTGGGCAGACACACACACACACACACACACACAAACATAGACACATCCTCAATTAAGCCGCCCAAAGGTGATCTCTCACACACACACAAACTCATAGGCTACCCTTCTCTGGCTGAGTGAACCTCAGTGACCCCAGGCCAAGAACCCGACCGACCTTTGACCTTGTGTAGTGACCCAAGCTTCGATTCTGCATGACAACCACACAATCCATGATTGGGTGCAGTCATCGGCACGGGCCTTTATCAGTATGCAATGTGTCTGTGTCTTTATTTATGTGTGTGTCAGTGTGTGTGTGGGTGTGTACTCAGGGGTCTTTTAGAATGACAAATACCAGTCTTATTTAACGGACTTGGAAGAGTCTACCACTATCGACAGGAACAGTGAGATGACATCACAGAAATAACAAACACACACGCATACATACACACACACACACACACGCACACACACACGCACACACACATACACACATAGACATAAAGCCATTCTGGAGCAAAAAGAGGCACAGCTGAATCATGATGAATAGATCAGTACTTGAGACTAATACACTGACGTGCTTCAGAGCTGAGAACAAGATTAAATATGTTGCCATTATTGTGTAGCTGTGTGTGCATGTCTGTGTGTGTGTGAAAAAATCAGCACTGAGCTCACACTACCTCCCAGTCGTGTGCTTGTGCAAGCTCCCTCATGTCTGCTCTGCGTGGCCCCAGTCTCTCACCGACCTCCATCCTCCTGCGGCTAAACACACCCAGTGTCTCTGGCCACACGCCTGACTCACGCAGCTCCACTTCGGGCATCACTCCTGCCACCTCCCCTTCCCCCTCCGAAAGCAACATGGAGGCCTGGAAGGGAGAGTGATCGAGCGGCGAGCCCACCTCACCCGATAGGACTGGGGAGGGAAGGTTGTTCCCGACAACGGGTGGCATTAGTGTGGCGTCGCCATCGACCATGCTTCCCATTTCGTCCAGGACATCGGAGGGAAGAAGGGAGTAGTCTCCGCTATCTGCTGAGATAAAAGGACACACAGGGCTGATTAGATACACACACACACATATGCAATGTGTGTGAAAGCATAAAAGTGAATGCAGAATGCCAGCCTCAGGCATACAGCACACATGGGAAACACACATAAGTGTTTCCATGTTAAAACATCTGATTCTGGGGTCCAGCATAAATAAACAGGCTTCTGGAGGAAAGGCTCCCAGTGTCTGAAAAAACAGAGGAGCAGAGAGAAGTGAAGAGGGGAGGAGAGAAGGGAGAGAGGGGTGGAAGGGTGGGGGGTGGGGGGGGGGTGAAAGCCCTGATTACGCCTTGATTGCAAACGGCTCACTTACACATCCCTTGCTGACACCTCCTGAAGCTGTGTGTGTGTGTGTGTGTCTGTCTGTCTGTGTGTGTGTGTGTGTGTATGTGTGTAGGTGTCTATAGTCTATATTCTGTATTTTGTGTATGGTGTGTGTGTGTGTGTGTTTGTGTGTGTGCAGGCGAGTGATTTGTATGGTGTGTGTGTGTGTGTGTGTGTGTGTGTGTGTCTACGGGGCTGCTTAGTGTATATATACAGTTTTATGTTTCCGTGCTTTGCCGAGTGTGAAATGTGAGGAAGTGCAGGATGCGCGGGGTTAATTATGAGACGAACGAAGGGAGGACATCATGTTGTGACCCCAACCACCCCAGGATCCCTTCAAACAGGAAATGAAGCGCGTGTCTGATGATGAGCCCATTGCCTGCTGGGAGCTGTCAACCCCTACTGTCCCTGAGACAACTTCCGCCCACTAGACAAGAGCAAGTCTAGTCTAGTCTAACTGTGCCTCTGAAGATGGGTCTGTGTATTCAGTTGAAACATGGAGTTATTTTTTAAACATTTAGTTAGACGCAGACAAGCGGATAAAACACAAACACAAAATAACAGAAATTAAGGTGTATCAAGCAGCGACTGAGTATAAGGCCTTCGGGAGGCAAACAACCTAGAATAGTCAAGGCCAACACCTCATGCTTGCTGCTCTCCAATAGAATGACGGCAAGTGGATTATGAAGGGTCAGGTGACCTGTGCGTCAGTACACCATTGCTACTAATCAGCAATGTCACCACAATCAGCACACCTGTAAACAGGGACGCAGACACAAAACAAGAACCAGCAGCAGGAAGGAAGCCACGCCCCCTGGGATGTCACACCCCCTCTCTTCAAGGCAGGAAACAAACAGTTTCTTGAACATTAGTATAGGCCTAAAGAAATAGATCATGAAAGGAAACTAAAGACTCCCCAATCCGGCTACCATCAGCACCTGGGTAGCTAAATAGCACATGAACAGTGGGAAGGCATACTAACCTACAGACACAAACATAAATGCATCCACACACATCCACACAAACACTCACACTCATTCTGGAGAAGGAGGAGGAAGGAGGCACTACCTCATTAGCCGCTGATTAGGGGTTCTGAAGGGAGTGCAGAAAAGTTAAAGGGTTATGATCACTGTAGATTACGTCAGGCAAACCACGGCCACTCACATATGCTTAAAAATATTAGAGCGCTCAAATCAGTGCAAGGGCCTCCTTCTCAATAACTGAATAATTAGGTGCTCCTTTCTGTAAAGTGCCATGAGACAATACTATTTTTAAAAGCACTGTATAGATATATTATTATTTATACATTTAGCAGAAGCTTTTATCCAAAGCGACTTACATATTTGTCAACTATCAATTACATCAGGGCCAGCAATTTAGGGCTAAGTGCCTTGCTCAGTGGCAGCCAGGATATGAACCCCCAATTCAGCCAGGTTCCTTAACCACTACGCCACCACCACCCAATGTAATTGAATCAAATTGAATTAATTTAATTAATAAGACATGAACTTTCACGAAAAGAAACAAACTGGATGTTCACTGCCGGATGTTCATCCTCTTGAATTAACATGGCTCCAACACCAACCTTGCTGGCATCCACTTGAATTTTGAAAGGCTTTTCAAGCTGGGGTGCCAGTAAGACAGGTTTGGAGGTTAACAGCAGCTTTTATGCTGTTGAACACTTTTTGCCAACCATCCATCCAAATAATCATAGTTTTCGACTTAAGTAGATCAGTTAACGGGGCGACCACCAACGAAAAAGCAACGACAAAAAACAACCATCCCATCCAGGAAACGCATTAACTCATGTTTAGTAGCTGGAGTGGGGAAGTTGTCGATTGCCCTCACTTCATCGTACTTATCCCTTGTCCTATCACCTTGCCCAGGTAGGCCACAGTCGCTCCGGCAAACTCACCCTTCACTAGATTGACCATGAGCCGGGCCTACGCAAGGTGGTCAAAAAGCAAGCACAACTAATTCAAATGTGACGACCAGGTCATCAAGAACCACGTCGTGGCCAACCACAACATGGTTCATAAACCTTTGAAAACTGGCCATTGGGCTCGACCTGTCAGAACACATTGGAGGAGCAAAGTCCTCTCAGTGTCTGACCAGGTATGAGCATCAGTGACTCATTCGAAAAAGCTGAAAAAAGGCATCAACATCAGACTCGTTAAACGGCAGGACTGAAAGAAGATTTTTGGCCATGTTCAATTTGGGCGGCGCAGTGGGCTCACCTCCAGAAGGCCGGGCATCTGCCCCTCCCTAATAAGGTTGAGGCCCTGCTGTTAAATGGCCAGACTTAGATCTGTTACATATTTTGTCTACTAGCCTCAGCCTCCTGAATTAGGCGTAGCCCCTCAAGTTCTCTCCCTATGATAAGCTAAAAGTGCCTTTTGCTCTTCGAAGGACAGGCCAAAACCAAACAGCGTTTCGGTAGGTGGTGACTCAGCAGACACCCACTGTTCCACCAAACCCATAATGACAGTACTTTAGATCGTCTCCTTCAATCTTCTCTGTGGCACCGTTACAATAATACCATAACTCAGCAACTTGTAAAAGGTTGTCTTTGTTGTTGGTGTCAAGAAGAGCCGTGGATAGAGTCCATACAAATTCAGCCACAATCTGAGCAGCCATAACGTAGATTAAACCAAGTCAGTTGGCTACATGCACCTCATATAAACAAACAAAAATGGACAGTTTAATTTCCCCAATGCCCTACTAATCCCAAAACCAGCTAAATCATGGACCCTGGTCTTCAGACAGTGTGGGATTTAAGCACTCACACATACACCCACACACTGAGGTGAACTGGGTACTTTCAGTATACTGGTTGCTATGTTAATATTTACAGTATAGTTACTTATTATTAGCATAGGGTGACCAGGCGACCCCGATTTCCAGGGACAGTCCTCGATTTTGGTGCTCTGTAAAGTACAAGAAAACTATGCACTATGGCCAGTGTGGTTTGAAATGTGTCTAATGTAAAAAAAAAGCCAGCCACAGTTTCCATGTTGATATGTACGGCAGGTAAATGGGCGGTGGTAGCGGTTAAGGAGCCTGGCTTGTGTGCAAGTAACTTGAGGGTGAATATTTTGGGATAAACCTTCTTCCGCTAGCCTACTTGCAGAATGTCTTGTGTAGCACCACAATAGCAGCCTATTTTTGCATAGTCACTAATTAGCACAGTATAGCTTATCCTACCTACCCTAATGTGGCAATACTGAGATTTGCCCGCTAGCCAGCCAGCAGCTCGGGCAGCCTGGTGGTGTTCTGAAGTGATGAGGCTGGTGTTTCCATGTCGAGGCAGGTGGCATGAACTGTGCTGACTGAAGCGTGCTGGGGGGGCTGGAGCTAGAGGCTTAAGACTGAGGGGTTGTGGGCCAAGAGAAATTGTAGTGGTAGTGGCGGTGTTGGTGTGGCCTGGCTGGGTAGCTGGCTGGCTGGCTGGCTGACTGTGGTGCTGCTAAGGCTGAGGCTAATGTGTTGGGACAGCTGGTGCTGAGTGTTAATGAGGCCCGGATCTGCCCTACTGAACATCCTCCTGTCCGCTGGCATTCCACACGGACAGCAGGAAGCAGCGCTCCCACAGACACACGCACGCACGCACACACACACACACACACACATATTGTATGTGTTCAAAATACTCAGACACATGCTTACTAATGCTGACACATTCACAGAGACACATACATATCGCATGAAATGCCTTGGAATGGAAACAAATTGAATGAATGTCTCTGTACAGTATATATGTGCACAAAATACATGGACACACACACACACACAAGTGCTAATGGTGATATATACAGACAGATGAGATACACCAAACCATTCAGGCACTCACTCATCAGAAAGTTAATGCCCCCTACTTGGCCACCTCACACACAACCATGTCACCACTGCATCATGTGCACAAGCACAGTCTAACTAATTCAAATAACAGTAGTACATGAAGGTCATAGAACATGAACATAATGATTCACTAATGACAATCCTGATGATATTGTGTGCCACAACAATGCTAATTTCACAAGGCTAACAAGTTCTAGTTAAACACAGCCAGTGAGATTAGAAGTTGAATATTAAATATTATATACTAACACAAAACATGTTCCTGCTGCTTCCCTCCCATACCAGTAGTAATACTAAATGCACTGTCACTGATAGCATTGGCATATGTTATGGTACAGTAAAAGCATATGAGTTTGTTTGGGTGATGGTGTGGGCAGAAGAAAAATAAAAGAGAGAGAGAGGCAGGAGAGGATTAACGAGAACATAATATTTTCTTCTGCTAAGACTGCTATCATGGTTAGGCTTGCTGAGACGAAGTTTCAATTCACCAGCTTTTACAGGTAACTGAATCTCTCTCTCTCTCTCTCTCTCTCTCTCTCTCTCTCTCCACAGTAAAATCTGACTAGGATTTGGAAAAAAGCTTCATCTTCTATCCTGTGGGCTGTTCTGGCCTGTGGGGAGTTTCTGCTCCATAAACATATATGCTCCTGGAAGGTAAACTTCTCCCAAGGCAAACACGCTGCCAGTCTAGGCCAAGCTAGGCCAAGGCAGGCAATGCACGGGCCAGTTCTCCTGAAAAGCCCGTGGTTAGAGAGGGCAGTGGTTTGCACTGAACAGTGGCCCTGCTGGGTCTGCCTAAAATAAACCCCTAATCTGCACAGCCCTGACCTGCAAAGAAAAAGACCAGAGGAGGCCTCTGTGCGTGTGTGTGTGTGTGTGTGTGTGACACTACAAGTGAATACATTTTATATGCATGTGAATGTACATGTGAGAGTACATGTATGAGTAGATTTGTATGTCAGGCTCTGCATGTATGTATGTGTGTGTATGTGTGTCTGTGTGTGTGTGTGTCCATATGTGTGTAGATGCCTGATTACATGTATGTATCCTATGGGAAGCATATTTGCTTGGCACCACGCAGGTAGGCTGTTTCCTCACGTTTAACCAACATGAACAATGCAGTTATTGAGAGAGCCACACTCATCATCACACAAGCTGTTTTAGTGTCTAAAGCTTTTCTCATGTTCACGTGACACCATAAAAAGCTCTTCTGAGACCTACTTCCACATGGGAAAGGTTCTCACGTCCTGAGGGGACCATTCACTGAAGCCTCTGGCTCTGCTATGCTGGATAAACATAGTTTAAAGTAATACACAGTGACTACTTGTAAAGATAGGTATGACGCTAAATATTCCACTGTCTACCCTATTAATTCTGAAACTAGACTAAGGGGCCCTATCTTATTTCCTTTTCCTCCTTTGTGTGTGTGTGAATGCACACATGAAATAAATTTGGCTGAGTGATGTCATACACTAAAATGCCATGCCATTCATTCGCATTAGAATAACTCTGCTTCCTGTCCAGTCAGAGAATTCAACCCATCCTTTCCTGTCCTAACAATGCTCCTGTCCCCTTATATATGCTGTGTGTGTGTGTGTGTGTGTCCATCATGTTTGTGTGTGTGCATCATGTTTCTGTTTATTCTTCTCTCAAATCACCGTTATGGCTCAGGAACATACAGTAATTGTGAGGATTGAGGTGGGGTTGTGCTCTAAAGGCTGAAGGAACTTGACCTCAGGAACACTGACTGACCTTATAAGGACAACACAGGGTGTCATGAGTCCAGACATACACTAACCAAAACATCCTTATCTGCACAGCATATGGCACTGTATATGTTACTCTATAGGAGTACAACATTTGGACACAAATAAACAGTGTAAAATGTACCCCTATAGAGTAACATATACACTGCCCAACATAACGGAGTGACTGAAATGCCTACACAGCAAATTGGGCAGCATATATGTTACTCTATAGGACTACATTTTACACTGTTTTCCCTTGTTTATGTTAGTCTAAATGTTGTACTCCTATAGAGTAACATATACATATACACATAGACACACACTTGAATAGACCTACACAAACATATTGAAATAATACTTCACATATATGTAGATAAGGGTGCTTACAACACCCATATTAACTACATGGACTGCACCCCTAAGTGTATGCATAGTAATGTGTGTGTGTGTGTGTGTGTGTTGTCTCTGCTGCTCTAAGGTGCAAACTGTCTCATTTATCACTCTGTAACAGATCCTCAGCCACTCTGAGTCATTACAAACAAACAGCATTAAAGACTGGACACACACCTATTCATCACCGAGACAAACACACAGTAATGCAGTGGAGAGAGCACCACTACTGCCTGGGGATATGGGGAACACACGCACACACATACACCCCCCACTCACACACACACACACACACACACACACATACACACACATGCACAGATAAAACCAAACAGACCG
The DNA here is from genome assembly GCA_027481765.1 of Tenualosa thibaudeaui. NCBI lineage: Eukaryota > Metazoa > Chordata > Actinopteri > Clupeiformes > Clupeidae > Tenualosa > Tenualosa thibaudeaui. The sequence goes on along the minus strand of JAIFZK010000130.1, from coordinate 1,805,526 downwards.
TACATAGAAATGTACAGTGTTAAGACTATGTTTAAAATGTTTTCAGTCTTTCAGAATATGGTCAGCAATGCAATAAATTTAAGTGATATCAAATGGTACGTAAAAATGGCCAAAAAACATCATTTTCACTCCCAGTGCAAGGGGTGGTTGGGACTTGGTTGACATGGAAATGGATAGAGGAATGCTGAACCAAGAAGAACGTCCAGCTTCCAAGCACACAAAACAAGAACAGGTGCATGCAAGCAGCATTTCACACAAACATACACACACACACTTGAAAAGTACAAGAATTGGAAACCCCGAGAGAAACGCAGAGAGCGATTGAGTATGTTTGTCTCTTGAATGAGATAATCTGCTGTGTGTGTGTGTGTATGTGTGTGTGAGTTAAGCCTCTATTTCCACTGGGAGTGTCGAACATGAAGACAATGCGTAATTAACCCAGACACTCAGCTTAATTAAGCACATTGAGTATCTGAATGCCTGAAAGAGTGTGTGTGGCTGAGTGTGTGTGTGTGTGTGTATATGT
>JAIFZK010000130.1:1790000-1800000 GCA_027481765.1 Tenualosa thibaudeaui | reverse complement strand
TTTGCTTTGTCACTAAGATAGTTAGAAAGAGACCGGGGTGACACCCAAACACACCCCTTTAAAACTAACACACACACACACACACAGGCTGACACCTGAGTCTGGGTGACATAATGGAGGCTGCTGGTTGTCAGAGGGGGTCAGCAGTGATCACACAGCCCAGCGAGAGGTCCTCTGATCGGGCCATGCTAGATAATGAAGCCCCCTGGATGACAAATGGCCCTGGTCCCTTGACTCTGGCATCTGACACCTACCTACACATCCCACAGCCAGTGGGGCTGTGTGTGTGTGTATGTATGTGTGTGTGTGTGTGTGTGTGTGTGTGTGTGTGTCAGCGTTGCCATTGTTGTGCACACATTTCATCTCTCATTCACCTCTGCCCTCCGTCACTGTCAGTCACACAAACACACACACACACACACACACACAGAGAGAGAGAGAGAGAGAGAGAAAACACGATGTTAAACATTCACCGAATTACACCTACAGACTGCATGAAGACTGAACCCCTCACCACACACACACACACATACACACAAAACCTTGCAGCCAAAGTGCACACATTTCATCTCTAATTCCCATCTTTATCCATCTCCACTCGACACACACCCACACACACTCTCAATCACACCCTATACAGCTACACACCTACACAAACACACACACACACCTTGAACGACCATGTAAAAGCAGGGCCTATATCTGCTCAGATTTGAGGCAAACACACACACAGACAGGTAAATTCTGACACACACATGCAGACACACAACGCAGTATTCATATGAAACAGACATCTCTTTCTCACACACACTCACACTCTCTCTCTCTCACACACACACACTAACATCTCTCTTCTTTGTCTGTGTGCTACCACTCAAAAGGTACTTAAGGGAGTCTTTGTGCTGTGTGTTGGCCTACACCCTTGAGGGGTCAAAGGTTATCACTTCCAGCCTTGTTTACTTCACGCCGCAGACATGCCGGTCCAGAAGCTTCCATCAGCACTCTTCCTTCAAAGTCACAGTAGCTGACTCCCTCTCTCCCTCTGTCACTCTTCCTTTATCAGTAACCCTTCATCACTTTCTCCTAAGTGCACAATATTGAGACATAAGATCCTCTCTTTTTCTCTCTCTCGCTCTCTGTTAGTTTTACTATTCCATGGCTTCTATAGTTCATGAAATGCAGCATGCTGTTATAATACACAACAGACATTTAGTTGTTATTCAATTTAGTTACATTTACATTTATGCATTTAGCAGATGCAACTTACATCTGTCAACTATCAATTAGTTCAGGGCCAGTCTCCCCTAGAGCAACTAAGGGTTAAGTGCCTTGCTCAAGGGCACAAACGGGATTCAAACCCACAATTTCTAGGCCACTGGCATGTTAGCCAGGTTCCTTAACCACTACGCCACCACCGCCCTAGTTGAAAGATCAAATTCAATTAAAAAAATATATAATTTAAAATGCTAAGGGCAAGAGATGCAAAATCATGGAATGGTGAGCACATGTTCACGTACGCACGCACACGCACACGCACACACACACACACACACACATTCACACACACTCATACACACACATTCACACACACTCATACACACACATACACACACATTCACACACACTCACACACACACACACACACACACACACACACAGACACACAAACACACACACACACACAAACACACACACACACATACATTGCACATACACATACTTGCTAAAATGAGTCATTTGGACAGTTGTCAGCTGGAGATGTTAGCTGATCCTACCAAATTGTCAGGGCTGAGCGCAACACTGGGACTGCATTGGCATTGTGCTGGTCTTGTGCTGGCATGGCAAGGTCCAGTGTTTCAAAGCAAAGACCAGCTGAGGGTGTTTGGTTTCGAACCCCAACCTACTAAACTGGTATCCACGGAAACACAATACGCCACAGTTGGGCCAGAGTGTTTATGTTTAGCGTCGCACATGTCAACTTTTTGAGTTTTTTGACGTTATTCGAACAGACAGTGTTCTTGTGGGCTGCCGGGGATTTCGTGTCCGACTGTTGTCTTGGTGTCAAACACTGCACGCAGACTCTTGTAACACTGACCGCACACAACAAGCCAAAGGCAAAAGCCAGAGAGGGAATGTAAGTGAAAGACTGACATGTGCAGGAAAGTAGAGAGGGAGGGAAGTGAAAGGGAGACAGAGAGAGAGAGAGAGAGAGAGAAAGAGATAGCGAGAGAGAAAGAGAGATGAAAAGCAAGAGAGAGGAGACAGAGAAAAACAAATGCAGTCAGAGAGAGATGGAAGAAGAGATCATGGTATAACTGAGGTAAAGCAAAAAAGAGAGCAAGAGACTTAAAAAGAGATAAATAAAGAGAGAGAGAATGAAAACCAGAGAAAGAGAAGGAGAGCATGTGTAAGTCATGTAAAGAGAGCCGACTTGTGTGGAGGCTGAGGCTGAGCTCTCATTCTCCATCCACTCCAGTCAGTAAAAACACACGCTACTGGTAGTAATTGGGTCATTACACACACAAGTACACACACACAAACACTGTGAATGCAATAACATATGTGAGCATGTACACACACACACACACACAGATATTCAGTGATAGGCAGGCACATTACTCACATTACTTTAAAAATTACGTAACTCAAAATCTTATAAAATATGAACATTGACCACATTAACAATGTTTCATCAACCACCCCACTTCACCTCCCACATATGCAAGCACACAGAAAGACACACACACCCACACCCACACACACAGGCACCTCCATCTGTTCTCCAACTGCAAATGCCACAGAAATAAACTCCCAAATACCATTCTCCTAAACAAACACATACACATATTAATCCAGCTGGCTTCTGCACCCCCTGTCTCTGCCTCTCCGTACCCCAGGCTGAGAGCCTTGGATTCGGGCCCAGCTGTCCAGGAAAGTCCCTGGAGATGTGGAGGGACAGAGAGAGAAGGAGCAGTAGATGTCCATGAGGAGTGACAGAGCAGAACGGAGGATTAAATTGATGGCGGGAGCGGCGGCTGAATCTCAGGCTGGTTGACAGACCAACGACAGAAACATGACAGTAGCAGAAGCACTGATTAGATTGTAGAGAGGATGTAACATGACCCACTGGATCTCTGTATGCTGTGAGGAGATGAGTCGGGAGTTGAGATGGCTGAATACACACTCTCTCACACACACACACATACCTACACACACGTGTATTGACTAAAACCAGCAGCAAGACACACACACACACAGTTTAATTCTAACACCTTTACAAACATGTACACATCTGTCTGCATGCAGACTCACACAAATTCATCAGTCACAAAATCACCTGTAGTCATAGAGACACATATGCACAGACTCACCCATTCATACAAACTTACAAATGTAGAAAAAAATCCATGTAGGGTGACAGGCACACACACACACACACACACACACACGTGCTCACATACACATTTACTCTCTCACACCCAAATGCAGGTGTGCCAGCTCACCAACACTCCATCACACAGACACACAGACACACACACACACACACACATACACTGTGGCCAGCGGTCGCCCAGTTCCCCCTTTTTTTTCTCTTCCGCTCTGCTCCATCTAATTACTGTGTGTGTGTGAGTGTGTGTGTGTGTGTGTGTGTGTGTGTGTGTGTGTGTGTGCCGTTTAGAGACTAACCTGAGCCACATGCTGCACGCTAATGAGTGCCACTCTGTTCTGGAACCTTCCGTAATGACCAACTCCCACTTGAAACACGCCACCCTTCGTCTGGCCATAAACCACCGATGCGCTCCTCTCCCACGCAATGCCTTGCCCTGCGCCGCGCCGTGAACAGAACCCAACCCGCTCACATCTCGGCTTGACACACTCACACCACACGAAGTGTCACATTGGTTTTATTTGATTTCATTCAGGTTCCACTTTGACTTTTCGTTTCGCTAACGGGAGAAAATGTTCAACAGACTCACCAAAGACTGAAACAGAAAAAGTTTTTGCTCCCCCTTTTTTTTCTTTTTCTTTTTCTTTCTTTTTTTAAAATCAATACCCCCTTTTTCAATAAATGTGTTCACACACACCTGGCCCACCTGTGTGTAACTGAGAATGTGCAGTATGGAAAGATATCTACAGTGTTTCTTGATCGTCATGTTGAAATGTGTCATTAGCAGCTTAGCAGAGGGTTTCATGCCATTGTGAATGTTACAGTGATGTAATAATGTTCCTCTTAAACCAAAAATATTCTTTTTATGAGACAGCTGTGCATTCTGGGAGCGGTAAGCACATGGGGTGCATTAGAGCTCTGGGGCCAGGAGGGGTTGAGAGTGAGGCTGGGCGTTTGGAGGTGGGAGTTTGGGGGTGTGGGTGTGGGGCTGGGAACAGTAAGCAAACGATACTCAAATTTATCAGGTTACACTGGGAGAAAAACAGCCCAGTGCTGACCAAGAGGTCCACTTCACTTATCAGCACACTCTACACCACTGGCTGACTGGCGATGTGTGTGTGTGTGACTGTATATGTGTATGTGTGTGTCTGTATGTGTGTGTGACTGTGTGTGTATGGCTGTGTGTGTGTATGTGTCTGACTGTGTGTGAGTGTATGTATCTGACTGTGTGTGTGTGTGACTGTGTGTGTGTGTGACTGTGTATGTCTGGCTGTGTGTGTGTATGTGTCTGACTGTGTGTGTATGTGTGTGTGTCTGTGTGTGTCTGACTGTGTGTGTGTGTATGTGTGTGTGTGTGTATGTGTATGTCTGACTGTGTGTGTGTATGAGTGTGTGTCTGTGTGTGTCTGACTGTGTGTGTGTATGTGTGTGTGACTGTGTGTGTCTGGCTGTGTGAGTGTATGTGTCTGACTGTGTGTGTATGTGTGTGTGTCTGATTGTGTGTGTGTCTGTGTGTGTCTGACTGTGTGTGTGTGTGTGTGACTGTGTGTATGTATGTGTGTATGTCTGAATGTGCAAGGGGGTGGTTGGGATTGTGAGGCCTGGCCCCCTATCAATTTGAGTTAACCCTCAAGCTACACAAAGCTTGTTAAATGTTAAATCAAGTGTCCTCAGTAAAGATCTTATACTAAACTTTCTATAATGCACATTAACCCTCCTGTTGTGTTCTGGTATCTAAATAGATAACACAGATTTCATTTTCATAACATTTTGGGTGTTTTTTTTACACCTGTGGTGTTTCGGTCAAAACTGTCCAGGCTATAAGAAAATGTATGTGTGAGACCACAGTAAATGTACAAAAATTGTTGTCAGGCACATACAGTCTTACCCACAGATCAGATGGACAGCATAAGTGTGTTTTTGTTCACTCACACAAACATAAACACACCTCTCACTCCCTATTTTTGATTCCAGTGACAGCCTCCACCTAAAACCTATTTCCAAAAAAAACACTCCCTATCTAATTTGCATAGGTTTGGTTTAGTGAGGCCTATAGGCCATAATTAGTACACTAAAGTTTTAAATTTGTCATATTCAAGAGAACATAAGTTGTTACAGAGGTCTATCACAACATTTCTTGATAATCGTTGATAACATATGCATTATCAGAAGTTGTAACCCTGAAACAAACACAACAGGAGAGTTAAAAAAAACAATATGTATCACTGTTTAAATCTGACTTGATCAAAGCAAAGCAAAATGAAAGCAATTTCTTACCTTCCTAACTAATATTACATTGCAGTATTTTAAAATAAAACAGTAGGTAAGTAAACTTGTTAGTAGGCTACTGTTAGATCCTAATTCACATTGATTCATAGTGCATTATAAGAGCATGCAATGATCAAAGGGCGTTGTGACTGAAACCTAAATATTGAGTGTTATATAAACTCGTTTTATGACTGATGGTATTAGCTTAGACGCTTAATAGAATAATCAATAATTAGTTGTTTCAGTGGCAGCTTTTAATTACTGTTTCGGGCAGACTATAAATCTATTCAAAGTAATATGGCAGTGAGTCTGAATAGCAAAGTAAGGAAACATGATGAAAGAACAATGAAAATTATACATGCTATTCTAATTTAATTTTTTAATTGTGACTTATCCTAATTGTGGCCTCCAAAAACTACTGATAGAGTTGGACTACGTGCTGTTTAATTTGAGAGCATAAATGTAACTTATTTCATATGTAGTATGACATTAAAGCTCATTGTCAAATATATACCGTAGGATATTTAGAATGTTCTGGGAAATATTATTCAATTGAAAGGCATTTTTTTTCTTTTTATCACAAACATTTCCTTTCAAAGGGCAATGACATCACCCAAATATGTATTCATATTTTTGTTTGTTTTCTTTGTTGCTTTCAATATTTGTATCTAAAAATGTATGCCAATGTAAGGCAAGCAATGTATCTAAAAATGTATGCCAATGTAAGGCAAGCAATGTAGCTAAAAATGTATGCCAATGTAAGGCAAGCAATGTATCTAAAAATGTATGCCAATGTAAGGCAAGCAATGTAGCTAAAAATGTATGCCAATGTAAGGCAAGCAATGTATCTAAAAATGTATGCCAATGTAAGGCAAGCAATGTAGCTAAAAAAATATCAAATAGCACAGAACACATCTGAAAAATGTCAGACAAATTAAAACAAATTAATGTCAATCAACAGAGCGGCCACACAATTAGAAATAGCTTCAATCATCAGTGAGTCACGTATTAATATTCTTATTTTATGCAAATTGCAAGGTCACCAAACCACACCCACAACACATTCATTTACATGGTACTTAGAGTGAATGAAGTCAAAGATAAGGAATTAATTTTCTTCTAAATCATAAGGTTAAATATGAGGAATCAGGGAATTTAAATAACCAGTTATGAGATAAGTCATTATTCTGCCCCATAACATCAGCTGGAAATTTTTACAGTGGGCTAAGCAGAAAGGTGAACCTCCTAGAAAAACAATTTACCTAAAATAAACATCTTAAATGTGCTTTGATAATGTAAGAAAAGGTGTTGCTTTTGGTAGATATGTTTGAATTTTATGAGAAACTAAACATAAATTATTTTTATTTGTTGGCTGCTCCCCTTGTTTCATTTAAAAGATTTGGAGTTAAATTGAAGACTGATATTAATCACAACCTGCCATTTTATTTCTGCACTTTCGTCTCTTACATTGATGGAATGTTGGGCGGGGAAAAAAAAAACAAAACATCAAGTCTAAGCTTCTCAACAATAAAACAAACCGTGTACTGAGATGGGGATCAATTCTAATTAAAACCGAACAAGTGTTCCACTTTATACTCTCAAAGAGTGCATTGGTCATTAAATACATTTTCGCCGCTTATTAGTTTAAGTTTTTTAAATGAAGTCAACGGCTCTGGCGTCCTCTGGGACCACGGCTTGCTTCACATGCTTGTTGGAGTGGAGAGAGTGTATTTCAGCTGCCTGTGTGCCTGCAATCAACAACAACAACAGCAATGGGCTGACGGAGGGGTGGGGGTGGGGGGTGGCTTTTCGAAGGCGGCGAAAAATTAACTATCAAATGGTTTTATGTTATGTGTCAGTCTGCAGAACGATCCGTATTAGAAGCACTTAATTAAACTTTCAAATTCAGATGAACTAATCAGTTCTCGGCAGAGTAGGCTCTTGTTTTGTTTTTTTCTCTCTCTCCTTCCTCCTTGTTCTTCACTTTCTTTTCTTCCTCTGCACAGTCCTCCTTGCTCTGCCACTCGTTAACATGAAGGTGTGATTTGCATTTCCTGATAGACTATTACGGGTTTAATACGCCTTTTTTCCTCCGCTAACATCAATCACGAGAGAAGGACTACCACAGGCCGCGATTAGCCCACAAAATCTGCCACAAAAACAAATATTACAAGGGCTCACTAATTTGAAGATCAAAAAGCCACTTGTCCATTATATAATTGAAATGAAGGCCGCAAAAGGCACTTCTGAGTGGCTTCATAATTACCAGCTGTTAATTGCGCACTTGTGGTGTCTCACTTTTAATTAAAAAGAACGGCTCGTCGCCGGACGATAAGCGACGGTGGAGAGCGACCAGTTTTAATCAACAAAGCGCGAGGAATTTGTTTCTGCAGCGGCCAACGGGCGGCGGAAGAAATCTTCAAATGTCCATGGAAAGGCAGATTAAAACCTGTCCATTAGGAGCAGAACAGGGGGAGGAGAGAGAGATAGAGAGAGAGAGAGAGAGAGAGAGAGAGAAGAGGGGAAGGCAGGGAGGAGGAGGAGGAGGGGAGCAGTCAGGTTTTATTTGGGCCGCAGGAGCGGGGTCGGTATTTGAAGTCTTCCCGCCGCAGTGTCCCGTGGCGGAGTCGGTGGGGGGCGTGCGCTTAATCAGGCCTGCTGCCGGAGCCGCGTGCACTCAAGTGGAGGAATTGGACCCCGCTGAGCGCCTGATCTGTCTCTCTCTCTCTCTCTCTGCCCCCCCCCCCTCACTCTTCTTTTTCTCTTCTCTTTGGCAGTTGGGAAACTTAAAGATGTTTTCCCTTACAGTTACCAGGCCTCTAGCATAACAAGCCTTTCATATTTCCATAACCAGCCAAGACTAAAACTCATCTCCACTAGCCTACTTTAAGAGGACCATACACATTCAGAAATGTTGCTTTATGCAATCCTGAAAGTAGCAACTGAACAGAGTCAAGATTAATTTTCTTATCAAATGGATATAGTGAAAAGCAGATTGAAAAATTCAGAGTGAATTGCAGAAGATAGAAGAGAATAAAGATAGAGAGAGAGTTTAATTCAACATTGACAGTAATATGCTCAGATAGTGTATTGACAGTGTGCAGCTGCCCCTCTTTAAAGGTTCATGTATGCATCCTAAAAACAACCAATCACCTACAACAAAAAATCACCTGCCAAAATACCTGCACACCTGTCCCAAACAGTTGCACTTGCTTAAAATCACACTATACATCACCTGTCAGTTTATCACACTATACATCACTTGTCAGTTTATCATCACAGCACCTTACAGCACAAATCAGTAAGTGAACTTCTCCACATCTATAGACACGTCCGACACTCACATGACACCCAGTCACTGCTCTACCGTCACGCAGTTGGCCCATTTCATTCTTCTCACAAGCATTTATAGGTCTGCCATCTATCCATAACCATCCTCTACATCTATCTGTCAATCCCTCCATCCACTCGTCCTTTCATCCATCCATCCATCCATCCATTCACCCATACATCCTTTTTTTATCCATCCATATATCCATCTATACCTCCATCCTATCATCCTTTTTCCATCTGTCCATTCTTCCACCTCTCCATCTCTCCATCCATCCATCCATCATCCCTTACTCTTATGTCTGGCCCTTTCTTGTGCTATCTGCTGTGTGAGTGGCAGAGTGATAACTGGCCTGGCATGTTTATGTGCTAGGAAAAGCCCCCAGCACTCTCTCACCTCCATCTATCTATTCAGACAAAGAATAGGAGGAAAAGCTTTCACACTCTTTTTTTAGGAGAGTTTTCACACTCTTTTTTTTCTTTCTCCGACTCTTTCAGTCTTGCAGGGGCTTTTTTCAGTGCCGATCATCACACGGCTAGTGCCATAACTCAGCAGAGTGTGTTTATGGGACGGAGACAGCTGCTTAGGTCAGTAGATAATGCACACACGCAACATACAACTACTCACAACCAGCACACACACACACACACACACACACACACACATTCTCTCTCTCTCTTTCTCTCTCTCTCTTTCACACACACACACACACACACACACACACACACACACAGAGACACGCACACACACATTCTCTCTCTCTCTCTCTCTCTCACACACACACACACACACACACACACAGACACACACATTCACACACACAAACATACAAACGAATATACAGACACAAACACACACACACACACACACATATACACTGAACATGCAACTCCTCATAGAAAACCACACACACACACACAAAGTGACCAAAGTGACCAAAGTGATCATTTCTCCATCTCTATACTTTTTTCTCTTGTTTAGATTCCATCTCTCCTCAAATCCTAGTATCTGTA
>JAIFZK010000130.1:1780000-1782500 GCA_027481765.1 Tenualosa thibaudeaui | reverse complement strand
CGTAAGATAGGATACTTGTAGACATTAACAAATACCTGCAAGGCCAGTAACCCTTCCCCCTATGTTCACTTGCTCAAGTGTATTAGTCTCTCCATCTCTCTTTTCTACTCTCATCTCTTCTGTTCTTCTCCCTCTTTCCATCTTTCCTGCTTTCTCTCATTCATTCTTCCTCTGTCTTTTTGTATTCATTCTTCTATTCACATGGGACTTCTTCTATTGGCATTCTTATTGCCGGCCCCCAGTGCTCCTCTCTGTGTATATCATTCACTCAAAATTCTCTAGTTCTCTGTCTCACACACACACACACACACACACACACTCACACACTCACAGACCGTCTGTCTTTCTAGAATCATGAGAGCTTCAGTATTCAGCAAGCAGCCGGGCCTCTGATTTTCATATCTGCTTCCTGGTTTTGTCTGAATTAGGTCGTAAATAAGAGCAGGGGTTTGTGGGACGGCGTGAGTTAGCGTCGTCGTGGCGACAGGCGGCCCCTGAGATTGCCACATTAAGAGGGACGGGCGCGGCCCTCGCTCCTGACGGGAAAAAAAAGCCATCCGCCTGGATTTCACCAAATTCTGCCCGATGCAAAACAAGGAATTAGTTTGAAGGGAAGTGTGTGTGTGTGTGTGTGTGTGTGCGTGTGTGTGTGTGTTTGTGTAGGAGGGGGTGTGGGGAGCGGGTCGTCACTTCGTGAGCGAGCTCTGCTGACAAAGATGAATGGCATCATTCCGAGCGAATGGTAATTTCACTTTTTTGTGCGTGTCTCTTTGTGTGTGTGTGTCTGTGTGTGTCTGTGTGTGAGAGAGAGAGAGAGAAAGGGAGAGAGTTCACATCAGAGCAAAAACAACAGGCAAAAAAGGTACGTCTCAGATACCTGCCTTTACCAATCATCTGATATCGACTGAATTTGGGAACAGAATGCAGATGAATTAGCAAAAAGGGTGTGCTTGGAGTTTGTGCATGTGTATGGATGTGTGTGTGTGTGTGTGTGTGTGTGTGTGTGTGTGTGTGTGTGTGTGTGTAGGTGGGTGGGTGTGGAGTGGAAGAGGGTGGGGTGTGTGTGTGTCTGTGGGGGGGTTAAGTCCTAACCTTGAAAGATTTAGTCTCTATTCACCAGAAGCCTCTCTGCCTCTCTTTTTTATTCAGAGACGAGAGAAACTTTTTAAATTCAATCAGAGAGAATGAGAATGAGAGAGAATGAGAAAGTAGGAGGAGTGTGTGTGTGTGTGTGTGCGTGTGTGTGCATGTGTGAGAGAGAGACAAAACGTGTCACATTCAGTGAGTGAAACGGGTGGAAGAGGCAGAAACGAAGAACCTGAAAGGCCTAATCTGATCTCTGTGTGTGTGTGTGTGTGTGTGTGTGTGTGAGAGAGAGAGAGTGTGTGTATATGTGGTGGATGGATAATACTTTGATGCCGGTGGTCAGATATGCCGCCCCTTTCTGAGCTGAAGATGAGGCGACCCAATGAACTCCCCTCTAGTCATGCAAATACACACACACATACACACACGCACACACACGCACACACACACTAAAGGAGTGTGAGGGGTAAGAATGGGTAGGGTTTGAATAAGAGTGTATGTAACAAGAGGGAGAGTGAGCCAGTGGAGGCCACAACCTAAGAGACATTGTACCTCATCCATTTACACATATTGGCACCTCTTTCTCTCTCTTTCTCTCTCCCCCTTTCTTCCACTCTGTTTATCCTATCCTCTTTCTATCTTCAGTGTTCTTTCTTCCAATTCTTCCATCAGTGTTCAGTGTTTCTTTCCATCTGACTACTCCTGTCTACAGGCTTTAAAATGTAGTGCACCCAGCACCCAGACACATGAGTGTCTCTTCTATCCTTTGCCCATCTCTATCTCTCTATCTCTCTTGCACTCTCTCCATCTCTCTCTCTCTCTTTTCATCCCTCTCTCTCTTGCTCTCTTTTTGGCACCATACTGTGTTGGTACCAGGCCCACTCCCTTGTAGATTCCCTTGTGGCATGAAACACACTCCTTCTGCCTTGCACACACACAAACACACACACACACACACACACACACACACACACACACACACACACACACACACACACACACACAGACACACACACACACTTGGCCTAAATGGACCAATGAGCAGTCCAGCACAGCAGGGATACACCATTTAGAGATCTCTTTTATACACACACACAGACACACACACACAGAGAAACACTCACACACAACTGAATAATATGCACACATATGGACACATATACAGACACACAGACAATCAGCCCACTCGACCTCCTGACATGGCCTTGAAGAGACCCTAACTCCAGGGTTCAGAGGTCAAAGGTCAGCCATAGAGTGGATGAGCGTCTGATGGAATGAGATAAATATGGAGCAGAAGAGATGGGCCATGTTAACCCTGGGCCTCCTGCAGAGAGACACAGGCAAATGTGCGTGTGCATGTCTCTCTCTCTCTCTCCCTGTGTTAAATGAAGGAAGATGTTGTAGGATGTTTCTT